>JAODVN010000007.1:654349-665151 GCA_025434125.1 Chologaster cornuta
ATTATTTATAGATATTTTTGTATTGTTCTGGTGTAGCTGCCCCCGAGGGCGGGGGGAATCGGGTATAAGAGGTTAAGTGACTTAAAAACTAGTAAAAGGATCTTAAAGTAAATTCTGAAATTAACAGCAAGCCATTGCAGAGATTATAGTATAGCAGTCATGTGAGCTCTCATTCTGGTCTTAGTCAAAAGACTGAGCTGAGTTTTGGAGCAGCTGCAATTAAGATGTCTTTTTTGGAAGACCAGAAAGCAAAGCTTTACAGTAATCAATCCTGAAGGTAATGAAAGCATGGATAAGTGTCTCCGTATTTCCTTGAGAGAGAAAGTGTTGTACTCTAGCAATGTTCTTGAGATGATTAAAAGCAGTCTTAGTGATATTTCTAATATGTGGCTCAAAACTGAGGTCTGAGTCAAAGGTGACTCCCAAGTTTTTTACCTTGTCACTGGGGTCAAATCCCAGTTCTTGCAGTTTCACTTTGAGTATCTCTATGAGTTTCAGAACCAATGACCATTACTTCTGTTTTGTCCTGATTAAGCTGTAGAAAATGTTCTTCCATCCATGACTTAATGTTACATTTTTTATCATTAATAAATAATGAATGGAATATTTCTGAGTGAGTCCTCCCCCTTTGATGGCACACAAGAGGTTGCAACCTATGTCAATTGCCTTTTTATAAAGCCTTTATGATAGGACTAGCTCAAACAAGGAGAAAACTGGGAAGGTATTTATATAAAGCTACTTTCCTTTTTAAATATTACGCAGAAAATATCCAGTGTTGATCCTTGTGTTATTGTCTTACAAAAAAATATGTACACATTATTAACATTGTATTATCTTTCTTGCATGCGTGTAAATCTCAAATTTACAACACAAGTTGTACTTGGGGAAAAATAACATCTTCCTATAAAGTTGATATCAAACTGACTTATATTGCTGATTTGTTATTATGACAAGGTCTACATTGTCGTTTCTCGTTTAAAATCTAGGCTTTTCCTAGATTATCAATATTCAGGCAGGGAATTCAATTACCACATTATCCATGCTGTGCACTGTGTACAATGGAGCCTCATCTGTATACGGTCTGACCTAGTTGGGCAGCATTACCTTTTTTCGGCCTCCAGTTTGTCCATGCGTTTCCACAGCCGGTTAACAAGAGCCTCCTGCTCCTGTTCTAATGTGTTTTCAAGGTCAATCTTTTCACGCCTCAGCTGTAAATAAAACACAAACAGAAAAAGACATTAAAAGGTATTCTCAGCTATTGAAAGCTATTTGTAAGACAAGACAAATGGTCAAATATCTACTTGCATTTCACTAGCTTACCATTCTCTGTGCGTGTTGAAAACATAAGTAGTGAAAAACAATGATAGATAGATATATATATATATATATAAATAAAATATGTCCAGCCCTAAGCGTTCTGTTCAAGATGTATGGTCCTGCGTTAATTGTTGATTATTAAAGTTTTTCAGGGTGACATTGAAGGGACCATAACAAAAACAAATTCTGCCCTAACATGCAGTCCATGGATATTGTGTTTAAGACTTGTTCAGTGGTGACCAGCGTACCTGCTCCAGAGTGAGCTGCTTAGAAATGGTGTCGTTCTCCATCTTCTTGATCTTCTTCATCAGCTTGTTGACCTGGAACTCCTGCTCCTGCTCCAAGTGCTGCTCCAACTCCGCCTTTTCATGCTGCAGCTGGGACACACCAACAAGGATAGGTTAAGCATGGAAGGATGTCAAAGACCAGAGAGCAGATGGGACTTCACACAGATGAGTCACAAATAATTTGATAATGGACATGAATTCATACTTACGGTTTTCTTTTTGTAATAGGGACAATTAATATGATAGGGGCACTTAACATACCATTTTGCTTCTTAGTTTGGTTTCAATACCCAGAGAAGGCACCCTGTCAAATAATTGAGAGCAGAGTTTGCCAAAGGCAACCAAACCAAACAATCTTTGGCAGCCTCCAAGTACGGAACATGGCTGCAGCTGACTGCTGATTCAAAACAGGACATATGCTTGATGAAATTAGAATGGGACAATAGTTAATATAATAAAAAAATAAACTGGGGAAACAAAACTCAAAACTTTATTTACAATCAATGGGAACAGTGACAACTGCTCAAGAGCCTTGCCAAGACCTACTGCCGTTCTAAGAGTAGTCACAGACGCAGGACACACCCAGCAAGACATTCTTTTCTGTAATGAGCAGTAACCATTTTAGGGATTGTTTTGATGGAGTGCCCAGCCTCTGCAAACCTACTACCGTCATTGGAGTATCGAGGACAGTACCTCTGCCGATGTTGGTGCAGCGGCTTAGCACACGTCATTTGCAAGAGTCCTTATGCCTTCTTATCTCTGTTAATTTGCAATCCGTAATATATAAAAAGACATCTTACCTCAGCTGGGTGACTAAATGTGTCAGTCACGCAATAGTGGTAAGAATGATTCAGTTTAACTGCTGTACAGCATTATGGGTGCAGCAGTATTAGTACTTAGCTTTTTCCTGATTCTAAGAACAAAAGTCTCAAACTAAAAGAGCTACAGGATATTCTAAATTAAATGACCAATTCAGTCAACATTGAATAAGGCGGCGTTGAATTTGGGTTGAGAGGTTTTCGTTACTAGCAGATATCACTCAGACATCTACTGTCTATATGGTATTCTGAGACAGTGCTAGTAGTTTAAATCTTCCATGAGATACTGTATGTCAGCGTGTTTAATCCGATACGCCTGAACTGATACTGTTCAGACAGTGCCGTTACACTAGCCCTAGAAACGGGCTGCAGAATAAATTCCCAAAGTAGTTTTGCACTTCCAAACAATATTTGGACACACACACAGATGTCTGTCAACACCACCAGCACTTGAGACAGAGGCAGGTCTGTTTCGTGTTAGAAAACAGGCAAGATAACACAATGGCTGAATAACTCTGTAATGGGCTTTCAAGTGCAGTTCGCAGAAGCACATGTATGTGGCCTTGCCCCATACAGTCTACAGCCACCAATTTAAAATGTGTGACTGGAAATGTTGCTATTAAGAAACCAAAAGTGGTAAAAGGGCCAGACCAAATACCAGACGGGGAGGATGACCGTTTCAGAGATATTTACACAATCTTGCAGCTGGAGTGAAGTCATCTTTAACCTTTCCAGCCTACTGGCAAAAACAAATACAGTTGATGCACTGACTGTTATTCCCCAGACTCAGACAGGTGTTTGAGTAGGTAATACAAATAAAAACATTTTTTTTTAAAAGGCAGCAAACCACTTGAGTTTGGGTTGGAGCGATGTTTTAGTGTATTATAAAATTTATATTTGAACACAGACAACTAAGCACTAGTCACTTACTTGCATGAGCTTCCTTGACAATTCATTAGTGAGAAATTCCTCCTCCTTCTCATAGTTGACAGCCAATGTCTCCTTCTCCTTCTGCAGGGCTTGAATCTTCTTGAACAATGTGTTGCTAATGAACTCTTCCTCCTGTTCTGCTCTTGCTTGCTGCACAACATACAATACACAAATGTTAAGAATATGAGAAAGATTGAGAAAATATATAGGATGTGCTGTCAATCTAGTTGGTTTTTCAAGAAGCCGTCACACAAATGATAATAATAAATCACACATGGCAAATGCTAAAATAAGTCAAGGCCAAGAAGAAGCATAGCATAGTCAACAACCCAAGATTTAGACAGATTGCAGAAATTGCTGCAATTTTCTAGAGAAGTGAAACAAATACGGGGATTTCTAAATAATGGCATTATAAACAGTTGTCAAAGACGGGGTGTAGTAATGACATGTGTTGAGGGGGTTGCCACATCCTCCCTCGTCTTCCTTTCAGAGTAGAATGTTCTTTTGCAAGCCGTAAGAAACGTGTTAGAGTACCATTTGTTCAAGCATAATGCGAACAGAAACAGCACAATACATCGCTAAGGTATACAAGTGGTAAAAGGGCCAGACCAAATACCAGACGGGGAGGATGTTGTCACTGACAACATATATCCGAGCTTGGCCTTTAAGTAGCATGGTAATAAGGGCCTCCAAGCCTCCCACTAATTCATGGGATCGGTTACAGCTTTCATGTAGGTAAAAAAATGGGAATTGGCCATGGCATCCATGACGCACACTGTATGGCACCTTGCTATATTCCATTAGCCAAACAGCAGTACGGTAGTCAAAACGCGCTGACAACGTGTCTGGCGGTTAAGACTATGAGCCAAGCGACCACACGCCTTCGCCGCTTTCGGCGCGTTTATTCACCTTTACAAATGCAAACTTGACGTTGCTTAAATGCTAATGTTAGCACAGCAAATCAAAACAAGCTAGCTACCTTGTTACCGTTATCATGCAAGCTAACTTTAGCATATTAGCTGATTTGCTCAAGCAGCGAACTAACATTAGCTAATGCTAGCCAACTAGCTCAGTTAGCCAGGGTGTGTAATGAATGGTCATTAACCCAGCCAGATTAACACATATGTGGTACGTTACGTAACCAAACAACAGCCACACAACTAGCTAACTCATTGGCAAACACGCCTTCCAAACTGGCGTGTTCACATAGCCAGCAAGCTAACGCTACTCACAATGGTGACGCTAGCTTTGCGAAGGTCCCGATTCTCCTCCTGCAGGGCTTTGCACTTGAGTTTGAACGTCTCCAGCTCAATCTTCAGAACTTTATTCTCCTGCTGTAACGAGGCCAGCCGGTTCGTCAATTCCTCTAAACGAAACTGTGAAATGACTATGCTCGGTTTCCCTGAATTTGAAGCAGAGGTGGACATCGGGGTGGCCGAGCTGCTCCCAGCGCCGTCGGTGTCGCTCTCGCTTGCACTGTCCGCCATGGTTGTGCGACAGTGTGGTGTGGACGAGACAACGGCAGCTGCAGCGTATGAAAACAGTCTGTACAATGAAACCTGGCGTACAACGCAGTAGAGTGTGACCTTGCCCATGCGTGTCGAAATAGTGGCATCTACAGGTATATTCCGGTACTGCTGCGCATTTGCATTTCTACCTGATGCATCATGCATCATATATATTTACATTGTACATAATACCTTAGGCCATGAGTTTAGGATAGTGTAAATGTATACTTGCCTATAATAATTGCATTCACATATCCTATTATATTCGCCATCGCCCTAATTGTTTTTCAGATTATTAGGGTAGATACTGTGTAGAACAGGGGTGCCCAAATTTGGTCCTGGAGGGCCACTATCCTGCATGTTTTAGATGCCCCTCTGTGGACCCCCTTACATTGTGTTAATACTACTTTACTTTATAACGGTATGCAGTTTCCCACTTCATGGACCTACACACTACAGATAAATGTACAAAAAAACAACCAAAGACTGAGTGCGAAAACAATGCATTTTTATTTCCTTTTTAGATTTTGTTTTTTTTAAAGATGTCTGAAACATTTGTGGTGGCATCATTGCTGCTATAGCCTCTAAAAGAAGACCTTGAATAATCAAAGTGCTAGAATAGTTATATTTAAATGGCTTCACTCTGTTAGTAAGAATTGTACATCCAAAAAATCTGAGCATGTGAAAACACATATCAAACGAAAATAACAAAATTGATAGCTCGACATATCAAAGGATTCTCTCTACCCCGTGATTGACATACAGTAACAGGATATTAAGATGCAACCCAATACCCTAATTGATACCTAAAATGTCCTCCCGCTGCATATACATCAGCACACAAAAGTCTGTGCCATCACACCCGTCTAACGCCACACTTTACCATGGGTATCTATCGAAAACCAATACAAATTATTCCTAAGGCAAATACATGTCTGCCCATGACCTCAAAAACAAGTCTATTCGACACTGCATACAAATTTTCTCAAGCCTTAAAAGATCACACAGTTTAAAAGAAACAGAATTTATCTAATGCTTAAATAATTGTTTTGACCATCCAGTGTTTTGTCATACAATATCTTATTAAGATCTACAATTAAGAATGGTTGTGACCTTAATGTGAGGAGGGCTTCAATGATGGAAATACATCACCAACAACCCAAAGTAAAATGCCCCATTTTCCACTGATGATAACACAGCAGCCTTTAGAAAACCAATTTGACACACTGCTAAAAATGATTACAAACAGTCTAACAGTGTACATAGACTCCTATACAGTACACCTTATAGCCATTACACACAATACAGATATAATTTTACAGCGAGCCAGCCTCCTAGCATTCAGATCATTTCTTTCTTGTAGCATAAGCTGCCTCTCAGTTCTACATAGACAGACAATGCATTAAACCCTCAATAAACGGTATAACTTAATTTGCTTCATACTGTTATCTTGTTCCCAACACAATACAGTAAATGCTTTAATGGTATCCTTTTTAAAAGTAAAATATAAAAGTGGTGACAAACGTTAGGGCTAATATTGTACACAGATAAAGGGTTTAATTAGAATACAGTGTTTGCAAACTTGTAAAAACTTTACTTAAAATAATGTGAACAGCATGCATGAAAATATGAGTACTCTGAAAGGCTGCTTTTGCAGAATTAAATCCATTCCCATTTTGGGAACTACTGAAATTTGCAGATTTTCTGGAAATGTCTTTTTAAAATCGAGTTTTTTTCATATATAAACATTATACCTGCTATAATAATTAATTATACAAGAAAGTGAAGTTACACACAAATCTTCCTTAAAAGTGGAACCATTTCAACACATTTTGAAAGCACTTAAAAAGTTGATTCTCCTCAGTGCGTTCTCAATCTGCAATTTATGTGTTTTTAGATTTGTACACAGTAATTTTATGTACAAACAAATTGCCTCTGTGTTAGTTTGAAAAAAGAAAAAGATAAAGAAAAGTACATGTACATCCTAAAAATAATGGGTCCAAGTAAAAACTATAAGGCGAGTGTTGAAGTTGAATCCATCTATTATTGTTTGCCTCAATCTTTCCTCCCATTACTCTAAATTACCTTTGTGCCAGATTGAGTCACATGGGAAGTATGTGTTCCGTTTCACCCTTGTGGTTTTCTGCTATGGAGTCTTTGTCGTTACCATAACGATGCTCCTCAACAGCTCTTGTGACACCGGCAGACCAATAGCATTGTAGCAACTTGTACACAACTGGCAGGAGAATCATCCTCATCAACCCCCCTAGGTTCATATGATTGACAGGGAGGGAGTTCTTCATGCTCATGCTAAAGTCACTCGTGTCAAGTCCTCCTGTTGGAAAACCATGTAGTATGCTTTGATGTGGAGCTGCAGTCTGGACTACTGGCTGAAGTTTCTGAACTTGACCTTTCGAGTCCTCAAGACGTTTAATTCCAGGAAAACACTTCCCTAATCTAGAAATAAAAAAAGATGTCAACAGGATGACTTTGGAGCAGAAATAATACACTACAATGCGTGTTCATGTTAATTGTTTAATATTTTAAGCGTAAACTCACACTGATTATTTGAACATCCATTCTTGGACATTATTAATAATATGATGCAGGGTTCCTACAATAAATGAAATAACAACGTCCCTACATTTTCTGTGACTTTCTCAGAAAAAATATCAGAATTTGAATGAATGTTGAATGGAACAACGGGCCACCAAAACAATGTCTGTGTTAAAGGGACATACAACATGGCAATGATAAACAAACAGAAAATTTAACAAAACGTCCATTGCAGTGACCTGAATAACGCCCCTAAGCAGCAAAGTGGGGCATGGTGTATAATTTGCAAGCGAAACCGTGCCGGAACACTGTCCACCGTAAGGTGCATGTCCACTAGAACACCATAGGCCTCGTACGACACTGTTGACCTCTACTGAGGAGGTAATTGAGCGATAGAAGGAACACTAGGAAGGAATCCTGAATCTGACTAACGCTGTATGACAGAGACAGAGCTCCATTGCATCGTCGATTTCCCTGTGGAGGTCACGGTGTAGTCAATCAACTCCACAGTGGCAAAACCCTGGGAATTAATGAGATTCGTCCACAAATGCTGAAAGCTTTGGATGTGGAGGGAATGTTTTGGATAACACGCCTCTTCAACATTGGGTGGAAGTCGTGATTCGACGAAGATTTATGCATCTGGAAAAGGCGTATGGCTGGGTCTCCCGGGGGATACTGTGGGAGGGTTCCTTCTAAGGGCAATCCAATCCCTGTATGTCCAAAGAGAGGTCTGTGTACGAATTATTTTCAGAAAGTCAGACTCGTTCCAGTTGGAGGCTGCACTTTTCACCAATGTTGCTTGTGATATTCATGGACAGAATATCCAGGCAAAGTCTGGGTGAGGGAATGACTGGGGTTCATGGACTGGAGATCTCATCACTGTTTTATGAAGATAATGTGCCCTGATGGCATCATTGTTCCATGACCTGCATCTCTCACTAGATTGACTCGCAGGCGAGTGTGAAGCGGCTGGGATGAGGATTAGCACCTCTATTTCTGAGGCCATGGTTCTCAGCAGGAAACCAGTGGATATGGAATGAGTCCTTACCCTAAGTGAAGGAGTTCAAGTTCAATGGGGTCTTGCTCACGAGAAAGGGGACAATAGAGGAGATCGGCTCCGGTGGTACTGCATTCACTATTCTATACTACAACACCATTTTTGTTAAATGTTTAATATATTGAGGATTTAGGGATGCACAATCATTTACTGCTTAAAATGATTTAGACTGAGTGGATCCTCCATATCCAGCTTAGACGCAAATTGTAACCTGGTTAGCTAAGAGCCTTTTTTACCTATTAACAAGATGTTGAACATCAAAAACGTCATTTCCTGCATTCTGGTCAACTTTAAAGAACCAGTGCACAATTTATGGTGGAAATGCCTTTATTTATTTATTTATTTATTTATTTATTTAAAAGAAAACACTAAATCCAGGCACCATATAATACAAATAACAAAAGCATGCTATACTCTTTACCCTACTCTACTGTCCTATTTAGTGTCTTCTGTTTGGGGAAGTAACTTCTTAAATATGCATGTGGCTTACTAACAATATGGCACATAATCACGTGTTTGTATTAGTGTTTGATATGTTGTGACCTCTCAAAATCTAATACCATGTCCAGAATAATATTTATGAATGGCAACTAAAATTAAAAAATGCTGATAAAAAAAGTATCTAATGGTTTGACCCCAAAAAATGATACAATTCCATGACCTTCCATGTCTGGACAGTCTGATATTCTGATATTCCAGAAATACCATGACCAGTGGAAACCCTGGATAATGTATTCTTTTCAACATCATTATATGACCACAGGAGCTTATAATCAGCCTGCCACAGAAACAGGCTGCTTATCGCAGGCACAGCACTGAATTTTCCTTTGTTTAGTTTAGTATGCAGTGAATGTACAGTACATGCCCTAAACGGTGCTAAGGAATAACTGCCTGTTCACAGTTGTGAATTGAATAGACAAAAAGGTGGACATTGATTGTGACAATATAATCACACACACACACACACACGCACATCCTGACAGGTAAAGGTGTGGTATATAAGTGGTACTGGAGAACATTAAATGGGGAAAAGGGCAGACAATGAAAATTAATTTGGAGTATATCGGTAGTACATATAGAGAAACAAAGACGGTTGGAGAAGGGTGGAGACAGCCTGAACAGTGGATTAGATCAGAATACTGGAATATAATGTATACGTTAAATTGAAAAGAAGTGACTAATAACTAAGTTGGACATTGAGAATGATGAACACAGAATGCAAAAATACATGCGGAAAATGTATGACCATTAATTAAAAGAACTACCTGCTACTGTACACCACAACCAATACTATGAGCGAGGCTTCTTCTCTCCTGACCTCCTGTCATCCTTTCTCCTTGTATTCCTAGCTCCCTCTCCTTGCTGGAAGACATTGACACACAGAAGAATGTAGTTTAGAGACACGTCACCTTCTGAGTGGGAGGGAAACTCAGTTTTAATCCCATCACAGCAAACAGGAGCACCAATTCAAGATAGCCAGGGAGAAAAGCAGCACTGTATAATTATAAATGATATGGAGAGAAACCTGAATCAAGGGGACCAGGTGCATATGATAGTGGATGAACTGTAATTCTGATGTGTTATATGTCATGTTGTCATGTTAGTGGCTGCTCTCAGACTTGCCACCATGGCCAAGATAACTATCTGCTGGACGGCAGTAGAACGTGACAACATGTACCGTCACGATTGTGCCTTAAGATAGAACTACACCGCAGCGGTTTTCGCTTGTGCGTGTGGTAGCGACTGCTTATCAACAGAAATCTCCAGGTCACTGGTTGACTCTTCGGTGTAGCCGCTGGAGCGACTGCACCTATCAACCGAAACCCAACACTCAATTAACTTTTTCTATTGATTTCATTTTATAAAGTGAAATTCACTTGATAAAATGTCGTAAATTAGTTGTAGATTTACTTAATTTAAGTCACTAGATAAGCCATGTATATTAGAAACAAATCCAACTAGATTTTCAATCTACAAAAACAAGATTATTACACTGAATTAGATGTTAGTTTTTGCAGTGTAGTCCATGCCATGGTGTAGTTCTAGCTTTAGTCATTCTATGTAGCAAAAAAAAAACTTCAGCATTGTCAGAGGAGCAGGTATGAGCCAAACTACACAATAGAGACCTGAAAGTTGAGAAAAATATGTTTAGTTTTAAGTGTTTAGTAGAAAGATAAAGAAGACATATTACCAAATATTATTTATACAAATGAATAAGTTGTCAGTCCAAGAATCAAACTCAAAACAGAACTTGACCATGAAAATCACGACAAGAGGTGTAAAAGTCAACACCTGTCACACCAAAAGCAGAAACAACACTCCATTCTGA
>JAODVN010000007.1:674155-685801 GCA_025434125.1 Chologaster cornuta
AGGCTGTTCACCTTTATTTAAAAATTACATTTAAATCAAACATGACTATATTATATTAAAATATTGAAATCATAACTTATTATTTGTCAAAATTGAATTCACCGAGGTTACTATATTGTTCCACCATGGCAAGAAAAGGATTCACTGCACCAAACACATTACTACAGACTAAAGTGATAAGTAAATAAGACACATGGTGCTCTGTGAATGTCTGTGAATATGTATCTACTTGGCAGGCAGTAACTGTCATAAGAATCACACAAAACAAAACATGACTCAACAAATGGCTCGGTTATACACGTCTATGGTGGAGAATCTTACAGTACACCGCTATGTAACATGCGGATAATCCGGTGTGTTCTTGGCTAGCACATACTATTTCAAGTGACACAAATGTGACCACGAGATATACTGTAAGTATAAGCAGCTGGTAAAGCTCTTTTTAGTAGCCACCCTGCACAGACAGACAAACATACAGTACACACAGAGTTGTGGGCGGTGTCACAAGAGACTGGCGAGTGTCAAAAACTGGCTAATGCTACTGGCATGCTTTCACTACTGGGCAACTGAAAAGGGTTGAAAGAGAGGGGGGGATCGGACGGTGAGAACCCATCCGGCACAGATACAGTACAGTACACAGTACAACAATGACAAAAACATGACATTTAAATGGCAACTTTCTAAGAGAACAATCATATTTCAACACGCCACAGGCATTGCAGTCAAACCATCCATTAAAACGATCACAACGATGTCATGCAACTACCAAGTGAAATATAGAATAGATGTGTTTTATAAAACATAGTGTTAAAGTTTTACAAACTAGGCTTGATCTCCGCGACGGGGGGCACTCGAGACCCCGTGACTCCCTGACTGCCCTCCTTCCCACCAGTCTTCCTACTCCTCCTGCTCCTCCTCTCACTGCCGGAGGCCCTGTCCGTCGCCGCCGCTGCCTTTGCCCTAACGGACCCGGCCCCGGCCTCAGCCCTCGAACCTCTACCGGACCTGGGTGAGCGGGAGGGCTGTGAAGGCTGCGAATGCTGTGAGGCGTCCGACAGAGAGGTGCTCCGGGAGGTGCTGTCCTCCTCCGACTGTTCTGCCCGCGGCCTTTTCTCCTCGTCTGACAGACGCTCCGCCACCTTTAGCGTCTCCCCGCTAATCCCTTTAAAGTACTCGATGGTGCGCTTACACACCTCACTGGGGCTCTCGCCTGGCCTGGCCTGCCTGGCTGGGGATGCTGCTTCTGCTGCTGCTGCTGCTGCTGCTGCTGCCTCACCTGGAACCCTCCTGACCTGGTGCCTGTCCTTCAGGGGCAGCCTTGTGGGCAACTGTATGGCTGTCCTCTCTGAGCTTAGCGCTTTCTTAGGCTGGGAGGAGACCTGGACTGACACGAGGGCGCTAGCCGCCGCCGCCGTGCTGCTCTTTTTAACATCCTTCACTGGTATTCTAGACCTGGGCTCTACTTTGGCTATGGCTGGTTCTGGCCTCCTCCTGACCTCTGCCTTAACTGCTTGCTTAGGCTTCTGTCTGCCTATGGCTGTCCCCTGCGTGTGGAATGACCACCCTGAAGCTTTCACTGGAAGCCTGGATTTGGGCTGCTTCGCTTCGCTTTCTTTAGCCCCTTCAAACTTCCTCTCCTCAACCTGGCTCTTACTGCCCTCGTCCGCCCTCTGCTCAGACTCCCTGCAGCACAGGGCTTCTATGCGGCTGGCTTTCTGAAGCGTGGGTTCTGAGGATGACTGCAAATTAAACACCAAACTGCCACACGGAATGAAGTTGGCCTGTATGCTGGAGGACTCTTGGTTATTGTTGTTATTGAAGTTCTCAGCGGGATATTCTCTCTTCTCTAAAAGCTTGGGCTCGGCATATCCACTAGACTGGCTTTCTATTTGCTCTATGCTAATGTACTCTGGCAGTACTTGACCCACCGATATCTCAGCTTTACAATCCGAGATATCCCCCAAGTCTTTTTTCACAGTTATAGAGGCAGCTATGCCCATCTTAATAGGGGTGCGTAATTTATGATCGACCTTAGAGGCAGTGATCGTGCATGAGGATGCAGTCTCAGCTATGGCTTCAGCGGTGGAGGCGTCAGTACCAGAACAGCCAGCGCCATTGCCAGTCTGTGCAGGGCTGCATTTTGCAGAAGGTGCTGCAGGTGTAGTCGGTGTAGTGCTGCTGTCTGCAGTAGTGTCTATAACATTCCCCTCTACTGTGCCCCTCTCCCCTGTTTTTGACTGAGAGGATACCACCCCCATTGTCTTGCCCCCTCTCCCCTTGTCCCCTGTTTTAGGGTCAGAGGAATGCTCACCAATCTGGAAAAACTGAAGCCTCTCTTCCACAAAGTCCCGCTTGCTCATGTCAATAGCCCCACTGCGTGTCATCTCAAACATCTTCCCCTCGTGGAAGGGGAAGGGATTGGGTTCACTAGTCGGCGTGCTCTCATCAGTAGGAGTTCGAGCGGGAGTTGTGTCAGGTGTTGTGGCCTGTGACTTGTCCTCCACTGATAAACCAAAGGGCTTGGGGTCTTCGTCTTTTGTTTTTGAGTCAAACACACCCTCATTATCATTTCCCTTTGTTGACCAGGGATCAAAGTCCAGTCCTTTTGTGGTAACGGTTTTAAAGGTTGAATTTAGTTCCTCTTCAAACTGTAATCCAAAGTAGTTGTCCCCAAAGCCCTGCCTGTCTGGATGTCTTCCCTCAAGTGTATAATCTTTTTCGTCTCCGCTGTTTTTTCCTGAAGTGCTGTTTTTTGTCTTTCCACTATCTGCTCCATCCTCACATTTTTCTTCCTCTATAACTTCGAGCTTAGATTGACTAAATGAGCGGTCAGTTGTTTTGCCATCAATAGACAGACTAGATGTTTTTGGGTCTTCACTCAACCCATCATCCTCATCCTGAAGGTCATATCCATCTAAAGAATCTACCTCAGTTGCATCAGTGTCATGAGAAAACTCAGCAGTAGTCGCTATGGAGCAGTCAGTGATTGACTGCTCATTGCCACTATTTTCCAAGTCTATTTCCTCCCCTTTTATAACACCATTCATCCCTGAATCATTGTTATTTCCATTTTTCTCTGCTCTTTTGGGCTTCACTGGTTTTTCTCCCTCCTCTTTCATCTTAAAGGTGTATTTTTTAATAGGGATAGGATGGAAGACTGACTCATCGTCACTGGTGTCACTATCATCAGCTCCAGGTGGAATAGGCGATGGAGGTTGGACCCTGATGATCGGTTCAGCTAGGAGATGCCTATCGTGCTCTTCCTGGAGATTCACCTCCATCATCTCTGTCTCTGCCTCTAAGGAGGTGCAGGATCCCCTCTTCTTTGGGTCAGACTGCTCTGCTTCTAAAGGAGGCGGAGGGGGAAACTCAATGTACGCTAACCTTTTATCTTTTGACTTCTGTTTTCCCGAATCCTGTTTCTTATGTGTTTGCATTGATGTTGGCTTCATTTTTTCCTTTGGTACCTCCTTGTAGATAATGGTTTTCCCTTCTTCTTCCTCTGATTCCTCTAGGATTGGACTTGGCATGCCCGGCATGAAGCTTATCACTGAGTCTGTTGTTCGTGATGTCAGGCTAACATCTTCTGAGCTGGGGGTCTCAGGTGTGACAGGACTCTTTCTAGTACTGTCCATGAAGGTCACTTGCTCCAGACTGTCAACTTCTGCACTACCTTGAAGAGATGGAGTCTGCTTCTGTTTTACAGTATAAAATGCACCTCTAGTCTCATGTACTGTCCTGCTCTCATGGCTAACTATCTTTTTGTAGGTGCCTAGCTGACCTGTGGCAGTTTCTTTCTCATACTGCTTTCCAACTTGGATGCTGACATAAACTGGCAAAGGTTTAATATCTTTAAAACCCTCAGTGACAACTACAGGGACTACACTATCCAAATACTCTACTTGGGCACTTTCAACACCGTTACACACTACATTTGCCTGGCTAAGATCTAATGGATCGGTGGACTTTCCTACTGATGATGATCCACTAGACCGGTTGGCTTCAGAGTCACTGTGTAACCATTTTTTGGATAAAGTAGGTATGTGAGACCCAGTACGATCACATGGTTTAGCAGACGTTTCTAATTTTAATGTGGTGGATTGGTGACTTTCTAACAAAGCAGATGGGATTCTAACAGGAATTTGTGATTCCGAGTTTTTTTTTTGACTGCTGTTACTATTCGGACTTTCTCGGACAACGAGTTCTGTGTATATTATTTTCTTGGTTGTTTCCTGTCTTTGTGAGTCACTATTATTACCATCTTTCATAGCATCGTGCACTAGGGCATGAGCTAGCTTTGGTGACTGGGGTTTATAGCTTCCATTTCCTTGGTTCTCCCGTGTTTTATAGAATATTTTCTCTTCCTGATCTTTTCCAACAATGTCATGGTTGAAAGGCTCACTGTCTAAGCTTCTCCTTAGGCTCCCTGGACTGTCTGGTGTTTTTGGTATATTTGAACCAGCAAAAACCTGATAAATTGGTAATTTACTTTCATGTAGTTTCCTGACAGGAGGATTTGTGTTTTGACTCCACTTCTGAGACATATCCTGCTTCTGAGACTCTTGTTCAAATTTCAGCTTCACTGCACTGACTTTGGAGGATGACATTTGAAAAGGTTTAGAGGAGTCACCTCCCTCTCCCTGCATTCTTTTGTCTGAATCGCTGAATTGTAGCAGCACCCTTCTTTCTGGACTACTGGGCAAGCTTGCACATTTTCTATCACATGAGCTGAACCTGTCTCTAAGCCGTTCTCTGCTCCATTCTTCCCCGCTACTCCCATTTCTATAAGTTGACCTCTCAGGACTGCTGTGTGTAGAGCTTGGCCCCGAACGCGTTTCCCTGAAGTCTGACCGACGAGATTTCTTTTCTGGAGATGAGAGTTCATCGTTTAGTTTTTCTGTTTTATCACGAAAGAATTGAGATACCTCACTCAGTTTCTCTTCTGCTTCTTTTACGGTCCTATCCACCCTGTCTTCATAGACATGCTGTTCTATATTCTTACTCTGTCTGTCATCAGGCACACGCATCCATACAGAGTGCTTTGGGCTGCCAGGTTCAGAAGAATACTGCAAAAGTGTTAGTTTGTCAAAGTTATCCTCAACATTGGCCATTCTTCCAGATTTGTCAAACACATTTCTAGATGACCTGAAAACATATTCTGTCCTTGGACCACCTGGTCGACCCTCACTTTGACTACTCCTATCTGGTGAGTGAAAGCGAGATCTATCTCTTAAATATTCTTCAGTGTCTGAATGAGCCTGGTCGTGTTTCTCAGAGAGTAGCATTTTTTCTGCAAAGTTGTAAGATTCTCCCCTAAGCTCTGATGATTCATCTTCATTGTACTCTACAGACTGCTGGCTAAGTAACCTTAATGTTTTGTAAGAATCATCTGCTATGAGCTGTGCTGAGCTCGGGCGACTGTCCTCTTCTTGTGACATGGGTGTGTTAACTCTTGAAGAATCAAGATACCCTGGAAGTTCATCCGGCTCATCTTCATCTTGTCTGTTTCCTGCATAGAAGTACATTTCCTTCTCTGGGTGATTTTTAGTCTCTCTGATGATTACCTCCGTTGGATCTGTCTTATTGTTGCCCTTTTCAATATGAACCTCAATTATTCTTTCAACCTTAGGTTTAGCATTGATGTCCTCAAGGATTCTGTGGGATGTTTCCTCACTGCCAGATTTGTGTTCGAATAGCCCAGCAATCTCTCTGGAGGGGTCCCTTCCTGACTGGAAAGCCTTCATGATGTCATGAACAGACATAGTCTCTTCACATCTCTCAGATGTTACTTCTTTGCCAGATGGTTTGTGGTACACCATTCTTGTGGTTGTGGTTATATGGGTTTCCTCCTTAACCCTCATTCCTTTTTCCACTGGGTCCTCATCAGGGCTTACTTTCATTGGATAGTATTTATTCTGGTCTGAAGATGATGTTTGATTAAAATTTCCCCTAGGCTCAGAATCTATATATCTGACTGCACGTGGATCCTCTCTTGTTGGTTGTTTGTTTTCCTCTGGAGACTCGTAGCTCCTAATGACATGGACAACCTCTGTTCTAGTTTCAGTAATCATCGGGGGAACAGGGATGTCTTGAAATAGAACCTTGGGGCCCATTCCCTCTGCACTTTGAGGTGCAGATGGTGTCCTTTCACTCCTGGTTTCAAAGCCACTGTCCGAGAGGGGGCTCTTATCCTGATCATGTGAGATGTCATCGGGTGACTCTAGAACAGTGTCTGCCCCAAAAAGCGAATCTGCTAGCTTGATGAGCTCTTTATCTGAAGCAGAGGAGCGCATGTTTGCAGGAGGCATTTTGAGCTTGTGCTCCTGCACTGCAATGGCAGGTTTGAGGACACGTTTCTGCTTCTCCTCTCCTTCCCTCTTTCCATTATCTGCTTTATGCTTTGAGTTGCCGCCGACATCACTTGTCAGGTAGTCAACGACTTTTGATAGATGGAAATCTCTGTCAGGTACTGTCTTTATTTGAGGGACCACAGTCTCATATCTTGGTGGGTAGCTCCAGTTGCTTTGTGGTTGTTCAACTGGTAATTTGGAGTAGTGTACGTCATCCAAGGAACTCCGTGCCACGGAAGCCCTTCCATCTTTTGTCAGGATCTCACTTACTTTCACCAAGTCCTGTTTGACTTTCTCTACAATTCTATATGGTTCCTCATCTTCCACTTTACCTTCCTTAGGAGAACCAGTTTGCAAGCCTCTATTGGCGGGAGAAGTAGGGTCTGTTTGCAAAATAGCCGACATCCTTATCAAATCCTCCTTCATTTTGGCTACATCCTGCAGAATCTCTTGGCTGGAGGACATTGGTGATGCAGTGGCTGATTTGAGGGCTGCAGATTGTGTAAACAGAGGTGATTTGACGGGTGACTGATTTCTGGAAAAGGAAGGTTGCAGTTGAGGATTTTCCTCAACTGGCAATGTCTTCCGAGGAGACAGAAGGGAAGCAGCTGATTTGGACACCTCAGGAAGTTTTTTAAACTGGGGATCTGGCAGCACATTTATAACTGAGTATACAGGGACATTCATTGTGCTAGCTGTCACTGTAGTGGTGGAATTAGGAGGAGACCGCAAAGAGGCATATAGGGAACTAGAGGCTGAGGACCTGATAGACTGATATGAGGAAGACGCAGAGGATGACAGTGACTTTAAAGTGCCATAGCCTGCAGAGCAAGAGTTAAATGTTTTCTCAACCTCATCAAAGGCTGCGTTGACACTTGTTGTTGCTGCGTTGGTGGTTGCTTGTATTCTCTCTTGCAGACTGCTGGTGTGGACAGGGGTTGGGGACGAGGAGCGATACTGAATTGGAGAGGCAGTTCCATTGATCAGAGATGCCGCAGTGGGAGGGGAGTTAGATCTTAGGGACGAGGACAAAGAGGAGAACAAACTTCTCGAAGGACTTAAGGTATCTGCAGTGGACCGGTTAGAGGAAAGCCCAGGGACTGTTTTTATGGGAGAGGAGGGTGATGATGTTGCACCAGTGCCCAACACAACAGATTTGTACGGTAGGGACGAGGTATACATGTTTAAGGAGGACTTTGGAGAGGTTGGTGGGGTCATAGCTATGGATGACCTCTCAAGGAGGGGAGAACTCCCTCCAGATGCATTAATGGCGTTGGTCCTTGCTGACAATGCCGCCAGTCCTTTTACAGATACAGGGTCTGGGGCATTTTTCACCGGAGAAGCCAGGAGAGAGGGATTAACCTGGATTGGGTACTGAGCCTGTTGAACTACAGTCTTTATGGGAGATGAAATGGTTCTGTAGGAACGGATAGGAGAGGCCATGTCACTAACTGACTTGATAGATGAAGCTGGGGAGGCAGGGATGTTAGTCTTTATGGGGGAGGCAGAGTTTAGAGACCAAACCGACTTCAGTGGAGAGGCAGAGGGCGTGTTGGATGACGAACTGGAGAGGGAGCCAAACCCAGATTTGGCTTGGCCAGGGACGGCGACAGGAACAGACGACCACGCCTGATAAGATCTCGTTGAAAAGACAGGTTTGTAAGGGTAGCTAGCAGGCTGTGTTCTCGGCGAGCTTCGATCAGTTGTTTCTTGAGCAATAATTTAAACCAAAACAATAAGGAATTCAACGTAAAATTGAACAGAAAAATAACGAAAAATTAATAAAACCAGAAAGAGAAAGTTGAGTGAGTCAGTAACAGCATTAATCAAAGTGTAATATTTTACTTATGGATTGTTAATTACCACTAAATGGCATGACATGTGTACTAAATGAATGATTAATGACAGAGGTTTTTACAAAATGTACAAAACAATACGTTTTAACAAAAATGCTTGACATAAAGGTGAAAAAAATTTAATGATTCCTTAACAAGTGTACAAATATTCCATTGACTTTTGATGTGCTTCAATTTGTCACAATTGCTATTGTGTGTTTTGCTGTACACATTTGTTGACACACTTTGTTTATCCTTTCAATGCCAGAAATAAACCCACAATTGTAGATCATTAACATAGAAATGCATTACTTGTTTGGTAATAAATCGAGAATATGAGGTTGCACTTTACAACCATAAATTCTCTACACGAGAGTCATTTCAAAATCTAGCAACTTTCATGCCAATTTAACTCAAAATATATTGTCTAATTATTATGAACACATTTTGTGTTTACGGTTTAAATAAATTATCTCTGAATGAATAGTCTTAAAGTTCTTGGATATTTTGATAATATCTAATAGCTATAATTATGATAGATAAATAATAACACAATCATAGTGCGTTCATATGCATTCATTGATTGTTGTTTGTTACGTTTTGTTGCAAGTTTCTACTAAAAGTGTTAAATATACAAGTCACGGCAACCTAATGTAAAGTGCAACCCAATAGTACAATAAAATATACACAGCTGCACACAATCACAAAGCCAAAAGTGAAATTATAATTAAAAGAATGATAAAGACCCATAAGAGTACTTTTATTCAACATGAGTTTAAAAACATATTTTTCCAAACTAATTGTGAACAAAATGGCTTTTGCAGTGACAGTATTACAAATGTAAGACAAACGAAATAGCTGAAAGTGGACACTGACATTTTCACATAATGGGGTGGATGGGCAAAACAATACAGTTAAAACCATGCAAATGTTGACAATTAATGAATGACTGGGAATCATGAGCTAGAAATATTAACTGACAAGGAAGGACAAGTGGTTATGGAGTGTTTTTGTCAGGTGAAGAAACATCTATATATACACACTATGTGTATAATAAAGTATCATGTTTTGTTTATAAATGGTCTGTCTGACACTAAATATGAATTAAATATTTTAAGATTTCATGGAAGTAAAAATGGGAAACTCACTCGCTGCAGGGTCGGTCAGATAGCTGTAGCGCTTACGCAAAGCTAAGGAGGCAAAGGTATGACGTCGGTCTGGCTTTTCAGTCTGCAACAAACATAAAAGAACATAAGATGTTTCAACATAAAAAAATAAAAATTGAATTCTCCAGTGCCAAATTGATGTCTGCTACTTGTATTACTGTTGAACACTGCACACTGTGCAGTGGGGATTGTACTGGTTGTAATGCAACCAGTGCATGCACAATACTACCACAAGGTGGCACTACAGGTAGCAGTACTGTGTGGTGTTATGTTAAGAGGACTAATGGCGTTTCAGCTCCCTTTACATTTGGGAAGAACGTTAACTTTATCTGCATGGCACAATCCACTATGAGGTGTGTTCAGACGATAGGATGAACGCACAATATTAACTGCAGGATTTTAAGATATTTGGTCAAATATTAAACTAAAGCACAGTAATATGGAAATACTGGAGAGGTTTATATTAAAACTAGGTACAGGGGAATCTCAAAACAAAACCAAAGAAACATCTCTAGTGGAAGACTACTAAGGGTTTTAGCATGCATTAAAGGGACGGTTAACTATACAACTGTTACAGGCATGCTAAAGACAGTATTAGGCCAGGGTAAGCCTAAATTCAAGTAAAATGATAGATAACAGATTAGAATCTCATAATAAAGCATAGTCCTGTATGAGACTTCCCAAGAGTTGATAATTAGTATGCAGACATGATGATTTCCCACTGAAGTTGTTATGGAAAGTTGCATAGAGATGGAAAATTAAGCTTGAGGTGTGGCACACATACTGGTTCCACTGGACTTGGGATGGGGACAACAGGAAAAACTAATCGTTAAGAGGAAAAAAAAAAGTTGCCACGCCCAGCAATGCATTGCAGCGATGACTCAGCTGTGTGAAATAGCTACGACAGAAGCCCCCTGCTCACAGTCACATGACTCCACACAACACACCCTGCTTTGCAACGGCGGCAAAGCCAAAGCAGAAAAACAAGCGGAAGTTCCATGTGATGATGAAGAATCTTGTTTACCTCATCATCAGGATCAGACTCCGTATCCTGTGGGTTCCCAAGATGCATTGCAGGAGAAGAGAGAGATGGCACAGATGGAGAGCAGGGATGTTACAATGGGCGCGGGGCGGAGCGGGGCGCGGTGTGGCGGGGGTGAGGGCGGGAGGATGTGAAATCAATTCAAGGTATGAAAATGCAGCAGCATAAATAACATAACACTTGACATAACAGCTATGGGATTAAAAAACGGGTAAGAACGTAAAAAAAGCCAAGCAAAGTAATAAAGCAACAGCAACATAATTACATCTGTTCTTATGATCAATCAACAACACAAAAAATACATAAAACAGAAGTGCAGTCTCATAATTGCAGTGCAGTGACATAATCCTCATAAATCCACAGTGGGTCAAGCAGTAGATTTGGGGCCAATATGCATTTGTGTGTGTGTGTAGGTTGTGGGGTCTTATGACTGGCACAGGACGGAGTCAACACTGATAAAACACACAAGCGACAGACAGGCATTGTCTAAACCTGAATGAGGACGACACCTCCTCCCTGGTGCTTTAGAAACACCGTGTTTACATGACGATGAAATGACATGGCCCTAGTGGAGACTCGCTCGCATGGCGTGAGCCTACCTTCTTGTGGGTTGGCAGTGTGATATTCAAATTGCATATGGACGTTTGTGGAAGACCTTTGGTGCTCTTGGGTTCTCTCAGGAAGGAAAGTCGTCCGCACGGTTCTTGGCCCAAGTCCCTGATCTATAGGGAGCGGGCCACAAACACAATTTGTTAATTGTCTTGGTAAAAGATTCCTCAGTAGGCACAATGTTTAGAGGATGGTGGAAAGAAGGTCCTTATTAGGAATATTATAAATATCATGTAAAAATCTTCCATATACCAAATGAAAAAACTATGCTGTAAATTCTCACCAACATAACTTGCCTCAAGGAAATAGGACACCTCCGAAATACAAGGTAGTTATCACACAAAACCTCTCATCTGGAAAAAGCCTTGTTCTGCGACGAAGCCATTTTCTTTACTTTTATTGCCTTAGTATATCGCATTAGACACCACAAGGACTTATCACTGATGGTTTCCATGGCAGCGTGTTTAGAGGACAATCACGTACTGCTGTTTAACCTACGGTCCCCACAATGCACAAAATACAGCAAACCCTACCAAGGATGCAGAGGAGAGCTGTGAAACGGTTCAACACACACCTTCACGTTAAAAGGAAGTCGGTTCTCCTTGAAAGCGTAGAAATTGAAAACTAACTGCTGCCCACTTTTA
>JAODVN010000007.1:894272-906201 GCA_025434125.1 Chologaster cornuta
GAGAGAGAGAGAGAGAGAGAGAGAGAGAGAGAGAGAGAGACAGAGAGAGAGAGGCAAATGAAGAGAGGGTGGTCCACAGACTGTAGAGAACAATACACAAAGGGCGTTTAGTGATTCCATATTGATGCTCTGTAAATGGCTTAATTTGTCAGAAGACGAAGAGCAAAAGCAATCAGGGGAATGTTAGTGAAAACTGTATTGACTCAAAGCATGTGATATTACATCTAAATATTGAATGAGCGATCCATTATCGGATGCACCAGAATCATAACACTGTGTCCAGAGTAGATTGAGAGCTTTTAAGAATTCATGGAATATTGTGAACACAGTGTTTTAGTGCAGATTATCCAATTTTACAAGGATGTAAGGCTATGAAAGTCTTGTACAGGCAGGTAAATATGACCTCCTATTCTCTCC
Source organism: Chologaster cornuta (assembly GCA_025434125.1). Lineage (NCBI taxonomy): Eukaryota > Metazoa > Chordata > Actinopteri > Percopsiformes > Amblyopsidae > Chologaster > Chologaster cornuta. The sequence continues at coordinate 894,690 of JAODVN010000007.1, forward strand.
ACCCCCCCCCACACAATTCCCTTTTCCAGTCAGTTACTCTCACTGTGGGCTGGGAGGTGATCTCTGCTCCACACACTTTCAAGTCTACTTAATGTAGCCCGCACCGGCTTCACAGGCTGTTTCATGCTCTTATGGAAAACAGGCCTTTGAAATCCCCGAGCAGCCAAATCTTAATCTCATTTGTGAATATGAGCTGAGCCACTACAGGACCACGAACATCCTCGTCCTCCTAAAGCGCCGTTTCATTTGTCAGGAGATTTGGGGCGGGTGACACCAGAGGAGTGATTTAATTGATTTTAATCACACACCTGAGATAGGGGAAAGCAAAAGTGCCGCCCTTAACGATTATTCTGTGTCTCTCCTTTCAGCCTGCTGTTTGTTTTGATACATCGGCATTTTGACGAATAGGACATAGATTGTGAACCGAAAAAGCAGTCAGGAATTTAAAATGTGACCTTGGACTTAATATGCCAATTGGAATTATAAAAGCGCTATCCATCGGGTTAAATTGTGTCAGATTGCAGCCCACGCATGTAAAAGCTATCCACTGCAAACAGTATGGATTTTCTATTTCCAAATGTTGCTTTCAGCCTTCTGTCAAAGTTGACTTACTATCTGCAGTTGACTGTCTACTCAATGTTTAACGGACACACACTGTGAAAACGTTCCACAGGCGATGCTCAACTTTGTACCGCTTAAAGATGAATTTTTCCCTCTTGCCTCTTCAGGAAGTCAGAGCATTCTCTCTTCCCTCAGCGTACCAGCGGTAATTTGTTATGAAAATCTAGACCAAAATCAGAGGGGAAAGGCAGGACCACGTTGTTGCAAGCCATTAGCAAGGAAAACTGTTTGGTGAACATTATAATGCGATCCAACCCAGAAAAAATACTGGGAGACAGCCTAGGGAGAGAGATTTAAATATGTAATAAACTAATATTTCATTTATTTCCCCTCGCATGGGAACCTGACCATTTAGCTGCTGCATTTTCAGATCAGAACCCCGCTTCTCTAATGAGTCAAGCCAGAAATTATCAACATCTCTGAATAATTTGAAAACAAATCTGCAGCAGATACAAAAGAAGGCACTGTGCTTCTTAACGTGAGCGGCTCAATTTACGTGTTTGAATAATTGTCATGTTATTGTTCTGTCCTATCCAAAATGCTATCACCTCATCATTATTTTGTTTCTATTATAATTCTTGAAGCTTTAAATTTGTTTGAGCAAAGCAATTGTCGGATTGCCAGTGACTGGATCTAGTTGAGCATGGCAATAAGAATAAAAAAAAGAAAGAAATGATTGCCACTCTGCTTTGCATTCTAAAATGCATTTCGCCCTCATTCTTTCATTCAAGGCATTTCTCATTCAAGGCATTTTGATTTCCCCGTTACAGATGCAATGTGGAAGCTTGTATTTTATTGTCGGATTTTCACAGACTCCTCATGCCCCATATAGAATACAACGGCATTCATTGTTGATGAGCTTGCTGTCACTTTTAATTTCTGTTAGTTCTGTTAAAATGAATGACAGTCGGCGGTCTAATAAATATAACATGTGCTGCATTCATTTTTCAGAGAACAAGAATGGGTGACTCCCGTTACTAATTCCTTTTCAAATGTTTTGATTTATGGCGCTCTCAATGAGTGCATCTTTTTCAAACTTTGGGCCATAGCAGAAATATATTTCCATCTCATTAACAAGCAATTTAAGCAAAGGTCTTTCATGAAAAAAGGGAAGTGCATAGCCATAATCTCCATATTAAAGGACATGGCTTTGAGAAACCTCCACGGAATACGGTGTTTGTATGCATGTTTGTACGTATGCGTGTATACCTGTGTTTGTGTGCATATAGTATGTGAGAACAGTTGCATTTATATAAATAGCTGTTTTGCACGTATATACAGTTTAAGATCAACCGTGTGTGTGTGCCTGCGTGCGTGCGTGTGTGTGTGTGTGTGCGAATGCACCTGTGTTGTACAACCCTATTTATGTAAGCTAGTAGAGTTGTGTGTATGTGTGTTAGCTCCCCAGATAGAGTATAATTACTGTTGACTCTTACTCCTGAGTATGCACATCATCATTGACAGGGGCCCTCAACTTACCCCTCAACAAAAAGGGGGAATGACGGTTTATGACGACATCAGCGAAATTCTGGGGTGCTACTCAGTCAGCGCTGGTCCACCTAAAGTGAGAGTAATGATGGCTCTCTAATAACCCCTTCATCAGCTACCTCTGTACGTTGTTAGACGGAAGAGATGTACCATAGCAGCTTCATCACCCTGAATTAGCTCGTGGTGGAGTTTGCCTCTGCTTCTTCTCGACGAAAATAGACTGAAAATAAGATGAAAACGTTTGGATATGCTCAAAAGAAATCCCCTCTCAAAGGGAGCACATCCTCAAAGAAGTCTGAGGAATCTGGTATTCTTTTTAATGTCTGGATGGCCGTTGAAAACACAGGGGCTATGTCCTTCTAGTGGCTACGCTGTGATAATGCGTTACATGGGGAGCCATCGGATAGAGCTGGCACTCAAATGGCAGTGACATTCTGCTAAAATAGCCCCTTTCTCACCATATGTTTGCTAGCACGTAGGGAAGGCAATAACATGGAGAAATAGTCAATATCATGAAACTTGTCCACTTTGTTACATTTTTAGAACATTTATTATATTTACAATATGTTGTCAAAATACAAGGTGGCCTTGACCTTAACACTGAGCTGTAATTAAGACCAATAAATGGGCAATAGTTTCACCTGCACAGGATGTTGTAAATGTACAACTGTACAAGGACTGTATTCACAGTTTAACTACTCCAGCCTATATCATTTTATGACAATGCAATAAGCATGATTTGTAGGAGAATATAATACCGCAATTCAAACTTTTAAATATTGTAAAATATTGTATTTCATAGCATGTTTTTCATGGAATGTGTAGCCTATCTATAATCCTTCATAAAAGTAAAAAACGTTTTGGATTTAATAGTCATAGAAGTGGAAAAAGCAATACTGTAATTTAGAAATATGGAAACCTTATAATAAGGGGGAAGCCTATTGCCATCCCATCCCATCTTAGTATTGTCTTGGAGCAAATGTCATCCATATTTTAGCCATAACCCTTATTAAGAATGTCTGCTTCCAAGTCTCTGAATTACATTTCCGAGATATCCACTCATCTTGAAAGACAAATTCATTTGAATTTTAAAGATGGCAGACATTGACAGAGAAGAGACAGAGTGGAGTGGAAAAAATATATATAAATCCAGAGATTCTTTTTCTTCTGGGCTTTTTTTTTTATAATGAGCTAAAATCCCCACTTCTTGCCATTTCCCTGCCTTAATTGATGATTATGTTGTTACACAGTAGAAGCGTTTCTACTCTCCTCCCCAGTCATTACAATATAGACAGAAAGCTCTTGAAGCTTCAAAGACAGAATGGAGTGATTTGAGCTCAATTCAGCCATCCCCTGGCCCACAGGTAAAACCCCTGTAAACAGTGAATGCTAATCGCTAATTAGCCCTGTGGCTGAATCAAACAATCTCTGTTTGAGCTGACCACTGTTACGGTCCTGCTTAAGGGCATGTTGTGTATCTTTTGACGGCCCAATTAGAAATTCAGCTGCAGAACCATAAGGCAACCTCGTCATGAATATTTAAAAAGACTGCCACAGACGAGCGCGATGGGGGCACTGAACCACATGTCATTGAGGGAATTTTCGGCAAGCAACCACCAATCAATAGTCTCTTGATCTTCTCTGCACTAATGCAATGATTGCTGTTTTTCTTGGTCCCGTAATAGAGGAAGACTTTGGGTCAGGATGATGAAGGGGCTAAAGTAATAAAAGGGCCAGTTTCACCGCAGCGAATGTCCAAATGAAGTCTCGGGTGAGCAGGATGCCGGCATCTGACTCAAAACATAGTAGGCACTCAGGAATCAAACTGCAGCCTCTATGGTTCACCTCCATCTGAAGGGACTGGCAGGTCTGTGCCACTGCCAGGGAATAATTAGGCTACTGTCCTTCACAATATGTCAGGCTAACTGAATGCTGCGTGCCTTCACTGCACTTTCACTACATTGCTGCATGCTCTGTCTGAATATGGAGGCCGCCCGTTTGCTGACTCAGAATTGTGTAAGGATATTGTGGAACCTAAACCGTGTGTCAAATGCAAAGACATTGCAGGGGATGGTGAATCTATGTATGCTAAGGCTGTTACAATATAATTGTTTGGAGGTTACTGTAATTAGTGTAATTTTAGCGCGTTATGTAGCTAGCTGCTGAAACCGGTTATTTACTTCAGTTTTATCACTACATTTGTAGTGCTAATTAATTTTTGTGCATACATCAAGATGGAAGACATATATTAGGGGGTAAATGCATTCTGACTTCCTCTTAGAGTTGTCATTATGATGCACGTGTCAGGTACTGGTTGGGTGTTATATGGTAATTGGTATTTTAATGCACAACCTGTGACACCTTAAATTGATTCTTTATTTTCAATAACATTGTAAACCAGCATGCAAGCTGGCATAATTATTTCAGTGACTATATGAGAAGTGGCGTGTTCAAACTTTTTTTTCCGCTCTCGCAAATTCTTCTGCATTCCTATTCAGCGCCAAACACAGAACTGTGAAACAGCTCCCAGGAACAAAACAACCCAAGTTGTTGTTTTTAGCCAAGGGTGAAGAGAGAATTTGCATTATGTATCTATATTTACATAGTTCTGCTACTGTACTGTAAAGTTATCAAACGATGTTGGATTTAATTGTCAAACAGCATTGCTATTCCTTCCTCTCTCAATGACTTAGAACAACATTTGAATGGACAGTCAACACCAAGTGTAAAGCCGTTCCACTCACTTACCCATATCACTCCAGGCAAATTGTTTTTACATCAGGACCGCTCGACAACAACTAAAGACCCGCCTGCTCGTCCAATAAAAGCAAATCAAATCACAGAGGCTTTCCCCTTCTGGGTTTCAAAGGGACATTCTCCAAGTTGATTCTTTTCATTTAATTCCTGCAAAGGGGATAGAACCGCTCCACCCCTATCCTCGCCCTTTATCTCCTCGTGAGAGTGGGGGAAGAAACAGAGGATTATCGATTTGCACTCAAACTGTGGGCCAACCTAAAAAGCCCCAATGAATTGTCACTCATTATTGAAATTATCAGGCACTAATTAAACTGGCAACCCTAAGCCCCCTGGGCTGTGCTCATCTGCAACTGAATTTCAGCTCCTCAGACAGTAATAGGGCGGCAGCATTAGCCGCTACTGGATGCTAATGAGACCTGGAAGCTGTCTCTCCCTCTTAGGGTTTCACAGAGGCAACTGCTGAATGTATGAACCACAACTACAGTGCAGCTCTGTTTGTGAGCACTTGATTGGCAGAATGAGAGAGAGAGGGAGAGAGAAAGCAGGTTGAAGCTAGCGACTGAAAGATACTGCTAGATGCTCCTCTGTGGACCGCCTCAACAGATATATCCGGCAACAATTTCAGTACACAAATCTCAAAGATTCAAGGCCTTTGTGCACATTTCACCTTAATCTTCACTCTTTCCATCTCTATTACAATCTTTTATTTATACATAGGCACTGTATATTTTATTTATTTATTTATTCATGTATAAATCTATATATATATTTTTTTTTTTCTATTTCGCATTCCCACACTGTAGTTGTTGACTAGCTTCTTCTGGCGTGTTCTCTGTGTGAATCAGCAGACATGGTATCGGGGAGAGACTGACCGACTTTATCACATGGTACACAGCCTGTTAATAACTTCCTCTGACAATTGCTCCTCATCTTTGCTGATGACCAGGGGGACAGCTGTGATTGTCATGTTTGTAGGCAAAGAAAGACTCCAAACAATGATGTCACGTCAGCTTCTCTATTAAAAGACTTCATATTTTGAGCGGCATAATTAATACTCTTGGGCACGTCGCTTCCAAGTTGGCACTCGAGGCAAAGGGCTGCCACTCACCTGATAATTATTTTTGGAAACGGTGCCCAAATTACAATGATTGACAAACGCAACAAAGGAGAGAGCGCCTCGAGCGATCATAAAGAAAGAATTGAGAAAATAGTTAACTGGATAATGCACTTTCACAGCGGACTTAACGTAATATGATTCGGCTGCTTGGTGGTGTAAATGTAGCCGTGGCAAAGGTCAGCCTACTTAGGCAGCGTGACCTCTTGATAAAGCAGACCAAATAAGCCTCCGCGACAGTAATTAACCCGTTACCATTCCTGTGTGTCATTATGGGCTGCTGACTAGGTGTGTAAAGCAGTCATTCTCACATATAGATAGCTTGTAACTGGTTTGGAAATGTATTTCACCACAGATTCTCTGTGGACCAAACACACTGACCCTGTCCACCTTATTTTTGAAGGCAGCCCTTACACACACACACGTGCGTACACACACACAAAACCACACATGGTGAAGTGGAAATCCCCACACAAACAACCGCTAGTGCGTGCCAAACAAAAGGCGTCCAGGACAGCCTTGGTTTTAGGATTCTCTACAGCGTAACGTAGTGTCTGATGTAGTGTTGAAGAGCTCTTCAGAAGTCACAGTCAACAACACATATCAATGCAGGAATATGTTGCTCCACAGCTCGCTAAATAAAAGACGGAAAAAATAAAAACAACAGTTGTCAGCCTTTCAGGTTACATCCATTAGATGGTGGATGTAGCGCGGCGATGTGTCTCTATGCTTTTTACACCTCTCCCCACGCGTAAATCAGCCACTCTGTCATTCTTCCCAGACGAGAGGGGGAGGAATTATGTCAAGTTATTTGTTTTGCACCAAAATGAAATATTTATCGGGAGTGAACACCTACCAGGAACAGACGATAGGCCAGGGTGCTTCATCTTCCCAGGCTCATATTTGGCTTCCACCTCCGCAAAGGCCAAACCATGTCCTGGGGGTTTTCAGTGATTCAGGGAAGTCCACTAGCTTTGAATCCACATTTCAAAGCCCATGCGTTAAAGTGGAGGACAGCGCCATAACCAAAAGCGAGACATGTGTACACACAGTAACCAATTATAGGGTGATCTACTCAACTTCCGTTTGGATTTGATGGCCACAAGACACGTAGCGTCATGCCTCCTTATTTTTCCACATTTGAAAGTTGCTTGTCGTCTGTGATTTATTCATTCTTTAATGAAGCATTCGACGGAACAGTTGATTTGCGTCTTTGCAGTGGGAAGATTTACACTTAAACGTCGGGCTTCAAATGAGATGTTACAAACAGCTTGTTTGGTTTTCCTTCGCAACACCGCAAACACACATCATTTACCATGCTTGAAGAACTGGTTTTAAGGAGGGAAACAGAAAGGCATGGAGAAAACTAATACAGGAGGAAATGTTAAATCCTGTAAGTGAAATCATATTTAAGGCATAAGGCATAAGCAGTAACAGCCTCTGAACACCGTGACAGTGTGGTTTTCAGAATAAGCGCTCAATGTAAATAGTTTCCCATAAGATCTCATTGGAGAAAATACTTTTCATGGAATGAGGCAGCAGTGGAAGTTTTATTTAGCTACGCTCCAAGTGGACCACTTAAACATTTATATTATTGATATTAGCGATACCGCGCACGGACCCCTGCGCTCCGTCCTTCAGTACATCGTTAACCGGGTTTCAACATCAACGCTGCTCTGTCTCTTCCCTGGGAAAGCCATTACTGAGGCGGAATGCTAAATGCATTAGTAGAAAGAAAAAAGGAAGAGTAAGAAAAAAACAGTCGCTAAGCAGAAAATAGGGAATCACTGTACCTTTTGTCCGAAACCATTACAACACTGACCCCTCTGCCTTCAAAGTAACAATGATTGAGTTGGTGTCATCGCGGCCCCCGACTTCCTTGCCAGTTGTGGCTACCTGGAAAAGTGTTTTACCGAAAAGGCCTCTCGTTTGATCATGCATACAGGCGACGCATGTCACACCGGGTTATTCCCACAGTTAATATCCTTTCATAACCTGCCGTGCAAGCTGAACCTGATTATTTTGGCACCTGGTCAAACAGCTCCAGATTTCAGGTGGTGCATACAGTATCATAGACCCTGGCCACCAGAGTGAAAGGCAGGGTATGGCAAAAGACTCCTCGGAGTAATGAAGCCCACCCTACTCTGTGAGCATGGGCAGAGCAGGTTACATTAGAAATGCATGAAGGCCAATAGGTGGTTACCACAGGTCTATTCCAGTGCATTCATATTCCATCAACTGACATCAAACAAGGAATGTTTTTGGAGGGAAAGCAGGGGAGGGGAAACAAGGAAATGTACAGAGTATTGAGATATCTGTCCATCGACGAAACATGTACAAGTGGTTGTCAAACATCGACGGGCAGCGTGAAAAGCATGCAGCGATATCCAAGATGACAGTAACTACAGAAGGCGAGAGGCGTTTCGTTGGAAACCTCCGCTATGGCTTGGATAATGAATCTTTCCTTTAACAACACTTAAAAAAACAAAGCACCATGATTTTACGTCGCTATCTCATTACTTGTGTCCAGTTGGCAGAGGACGTGCACCACGCTTGCCCAGAATTAAGGCTTGAACCTGGGCAACTTTCCTACTGTCCACCCACCCTCTTATTTCTGTTTCTCGCTCGAAGACTTAGCGCTAGCTTAATCATGATTAATCGCTGCCTGGATAATCAGATACAACATCAAAAGGTTGGTGATGACAGTCCAAGGACACTGGGGAAGAAACAAGGTGTACCAGGCATTCATTAGCTTTGGCATGGCAGTCATACATTAGCCCATAACCCTTTATTGTCCTAATTAGGTTGGAGTGGAGGTGGCTAGCATTAGTACAACCCATATTATGCACATACATTCATAGGGATATTAGTTTAGCCCAACCTTCAAGCACACAATGTAACATACCTGTGAAACCCCCATTATGTCAGACTTGTCGTTTATCTCTTTTTTTCCCTGCATTTTTTCCCCATTCAGGTAGCAGTTTGTCCACATTGTTTATTATGTTTTCTCACATCCAGCCACTAAGCTCGGCAGTGTTTTTGATTTACAGTCACTTGCTGGAGACAAACCTAAGACAGGCTTTCCTTTCCTCCATTATCGTATACTCATCTCACTTCACACTGTGAGGTGCAACACATACTGTATATTTCATTTTGTTCTTCCCTCCCTCCCCTGCTTTTTAAGTCTCCCTGGATGGAGCCTGGCTTGTGGAGCACCATTTTCCCAGCTACAGTAGCAGTGGTGCTGGGCCCTGTTCAACCCCATTATTTCTGGGAGCCAAATTCCCATGGTCCCAGGAACAGGCGTGCCAGCTCTGCCTTCTTGGCTCTTTTCCCTGGTATTGTTTCCTTTGTTACATCCAGAGCTGCATTTCAGCCCATTAATGTTTGCACTGGGAGGTCCAAATTCCCAGTGTTCAGCTTTAGAAAAGGTAACTTGAAGTTCAGAATGCAACCACTTTTTATTCTCGGTGCAAATTGCGTTTTTTATTTATTATTTTTTTTACTTATTTATTTATTATTATATTTGTTGTGTTTTTTGGTCGTGATACTGTATAGTAACTGCAAACTTGTTCCGGATAAAAAATTGTTGCATACAGCAATTATAAAAAGCCTGCTCTTGCAAACGGTTTAGCCAACTGTTTACCCAGATGCCATGGATTGTAAAGGGGATGTTGCTGTTTTTCATGAATAATTTCATGTCATTAATGTATCAGGCACATTCTTTTACAACACAAACATAATCTGTTGCCACAACGTTGAAGTAAAATGTCATTTTCTACATTACTATACAATTAAACTACGCACACAGCCGTTTAGCAGCCGCGCCACTAATTTAATTCTAATGAGCTTGACAATATCTAACAAGCTGACAGTATCTATGCATTGCTATCCAAAAGCGAAATACCGGAACCGCTACCATTAACATCTTGAGTCTGTCTTCTTATCCAAGCACGAAGGTGTTTCCCCCTCCCTGCATGTAATCCGCTATCAGCTTTATCAGCCATCATACCCGATTTAGCATCCTAACTCCTTTTCTCTGATGTCAACTCATGTAGCCATCATGGTGGCTCACATATGGGATTAAATGCAGGGCATGTTGGCTCGGCACAGCGTGGAGGGAGTCTCTTCGACTGATGTTGGCTGTTCCACTCTGAGCCACAGCAGCCGTTTCCCAGAGCGCAGACGCGCCGGTGTCAGGTAATTCTCAGAGGAAGAGCCACACGCCCCTGCAGAGAGCAGTGGGGGAGCCTGTATCACATCTCTGGAGTTGTAATAGCAGCTTTGAAGACTCCTGCCCACTAATCCCACATCATGTGATCATGTGTCTAATAGACCGCTTCCTAATTCACAGCAGCATTGTGGGGGATTTTTTTTGCTGTCACTCGCACCAGAAGTGGCTTACGGTGGGAGAGTGTTATGGTTTGGGAAAATAAATACAAGCCATGCTGACACACGTATGGACGCGCCTGTGAATGACAGCAGTCAAGTCACGCTTATAAACACTGCACACACACACACATGCACGCACACACACACACACACACACACACACACACACACTCAGCTTGAAAAAGGAACAAATTCACACTTAGATTTAGGGTATAAACTGCTAGCAAGTTATTGTAAAAACATATAGTGTGAAACGGAACGACGAACAACAAAATGCATGATAGGAAGTTTATCTTAGGTATTATCAATACATGTATTTCCACTGATATCTGCAGACAGTCTGATCCTACATCACACACAATATTCCCTGTAAGAAATATGGATCAAATACATTTAAAACTGGCTTCATGCAGTAGACATGGTCTCCTCCATAGTCATAAGCTGTCAAATGCAACAAGGCCCATGAGTATGGCGTGTGATCACCGCGGAAACTGCGGTTCTGCCGAGGTTGTGCGTGACATTTCGAGTCCTTTTTGTGTGATTATCTCCAAGGTATGGTGCACATTAAATGGGCGAGTTAACCTAAACACATGTAAAAACATTCCAGCTATTGACAGAGGCGTGTAATCCTGCTTTGCAGTTTGATATTGACACTCGTGATCAAATGCTAAGCTCCACTATAGCAGATAGGTTGTCTCTCTCTAGGGTAGGGTTGGGGAAGAGACAGGCAAATGAAACCCCACCAGATTGATGAGAAATAAATGTTCAGTAAATTGTGTGTTTGTGTGTGCTCGCGTGCATGCACGGGCGTACGTGTGTGTATTCTTTCTCTCCTGTAAGGGATACTGCAAAGCCAATCAATTAATACTTAAAGTGGAACCAATTCTTGTTTCACTTGGGAACTTAGCAAGGGCTTTGCCCCTTCATTTTAATACCGAGGTCTGCATTCCTAATTATGAACAGTGCAAATGGATGTTAAGCCATGCCAAATTAAATCTTAGTTCATTAGATATAAGCTCTTTAAAGATTGAAGGAAAATATTTGAATTTTTAAAAAGTTTCAACGTGCAGTATCCCATTTTTAATGAGGACGTTGCAATGTTGTGTGTGTGTGGGGGGGGGGGGGGGGGGGGGGGGGGTG
>JAODVN010000007.1:959454-975577 GCA_025434125.1 Chologaster cornuta
CGGCAAATGTACTGTACATCAGTGTTTATTTTACAACCAAACGGTGAGTCCACAGAGTCCTTTCCAGCAATGAATGTATTGACTGAAGGTTGACTGGACATAGTCATGGGCAAGCACAAAGCCAACAAGTATACAAAAAGAAAAAAAAAACACATCTTCCTGTGTCCTATTCAGCATTGCTCAAACGGCGAGGGGAAAATAATTCAACAAAATTAAACAGATATCCCTCTGGGAGAAAAAAATAAAAATAAAATGTCCTCCGTGAAACAGGTTGTGCCTTTTTTGAAAAAAAAAAAAAAAAAGTCTTTTTTTCTCTCTCTCTCTCTCTTCAGCATTTTAAGAAGTTTAAGATGTTGACTGTACAGCACCAGCATATGTCTGAGTGCTAAAGGACTGTCTTGTGACATGGTAGTGTGTAGACTGGTGCTTGACATGACAAAAGTGCATTTACATAGGAGGGACAACCAGGCCGGACATGGCTGGAAAAAAGAGAGAAGATAGCAAACATTAGCATTGTTGTGCAATACAGGTCTGGCTATTTACAAGATATTAAAATAGAAGCTTTTCTGTGTGTGTGTGCGTGCGTGTGTGTGTGTGTGCGTGCGTGCGTGCGTGCGTGTGTACGTGCGCTGTATGTCTGCACAACTGAGCGGGGGCATAAGCACACGAATACATGCCTTAATGTGCCTGTTTGCATATGTGCCTGTGAGATATTTGCCGTGTCCGCCGGGCCGGCAAAGTGCACATCCTCCTAACAGCGAGTTGGAGCGGCTCCCTGTTGCGGTGACATTTCAGCCCCCAGCACGCCAGTCTTGCTATGTGTGATATTTCTCCTGTCACCGAGGTAGCGGCAAACAGTGGCCCAGACTCCCCGGAGAGCCGGCCGCAGTGACGGGCGGAGCAACAACACAGCCCCGTCCCACAATGCCCCACTACGCTACACTGCTAGACAGTCCTCGGGCTGGCCCTCAGACACCCTCCATTCCCTCCTCTGCTGCGATCGTCTCTGCTCCGCCATCCTGCACAACGGAACAGCGCCTTATCGCTCTACGTCCAAAGGCCCCTACCCGAGTTTGTTTATTTGTGTCGCCATCCAAGAGAGCTTAGACTTGATCAAAGGTAGCTTCCGTTTCTTTTACAGCAACCATCTGCTCGGGATATCATTTAGCAACTGTAGATCACCCTGAGAGTTTATGTATTCTGTATATTTACACGTTTTATCAATTAGGCAACTACCAAAGTGCTGGGATGATGTATTATTATATTGCTCCGAGTATATTTGTAGAGTCATGGTTGAAATGCTTTTAAGTTTGCCAGCGCAGATGATGGCAAGGCATTGCTCATTAATTCCTGCACAACATGTATTAATAAGTATGAACGTGTAGCAAGATGAACTTTAATTTCCCACTTCATTAAGCCCAATGTTATTAATCTTGGGGCACAGACTACGGCTAAGCTTGTTTTCAAAGCAATCACGTTGGTCATGACACATGCACAAAACCTAATAAACATAATTACTAAAACAATTCTGCGGAGGTATTTTCCCCTCCGACCTCACAGAAGATCATTTGTACGACAGGGCAACAAGGATTTGCGTGTTCACGCCGATGTTTGCATACGGCGTGCGTACACACGCTTGCAAGTGTGTGTATGTGTGCGCGTGCGCGTGCGTGTGTGTGTGTGTGTGTGTGTGTGTGTGGGATGTGCACATGTAAATGAGCCTGACAAAATAAATAATATATTTGTAATGATTAGTCCCTCACCGAACCGGACAGAGGCCTGAGCAGCTGTATCTGACCAGTAGTCCGTGGGGAAGGGATGAGAGGGTGAGGGGTGCTCACCTTGCAGTCCGTTGCCGTTGGCGCTGGTGCAGGAGGGAGGCGGGGAGGCCTGGGGTCGGACCACAGGGGCAAAGGCGCTCTTTTGTTTAACTGCAGAGACGACAGGGAGAGAGAGAGGAGAGAGGAAAGGAGAGAAATGGGAGGACATGCTGTGAGTAGCGCTAACACAAGGAGAGAGCAGTTAAGGTAAGGTTAGGATACTGTTACTGCCGGGAGATGGGTGGGGTGGGGGGTGACATCACAGGCCTCCTTACCATCACACCTTGTCCAGTCGTGCAAATACGTTGCCAAGCATGCATTAAAACAGTTTTCACTTCGATTCCTCCATACTCCCTAGGAACTGCTTAGTATAAATAAATGAATCTTAACATGAATGTAAATATTGTCAATTGGCAAATGTGTGCATATTTCATGAAGATAATAAATTAGAAGTCAAATTAAACACAGTTCCTAGCATCATCTTGCACCCTCATGAAAACCGTCCTGTGACTGCTTGGACGTTCCCAACCCACAAGTTGAGAGACGCTGCATTAAAAAGGTCCCTTCTATATGCATGGCACGCACAAATGCATTCCCCTGACAGTGCTCCTACCTGACAAAGGTTCCAACAAATAATGACCTGTCTATTGCCATCATTATTAATTCCACAGCCTCCACGTAAGTCATTTCACGTCAGTGGAAAGGGGCGGGGTTAAACCGGCGGCAGCTCGGTATCGCTACTCCGGGCGCCACTAACGAGCTACTCACTTCCATATGGGGAGTTGGCAGAGGACCCGTTGAGGAACCCGGGGGAGCTCGGCACTCCCAGGTTCATGCCGGCGTTGCCGTAGCCGTTCATGCTGTTGCTAACGGTGTTGTAGCTAGACTGCTGCGGGGTGCTGCTGGAGATGTAGCCCCGGGGGGACACGCTGCTGGTGTTCCGGCTGTAGCCCACTGCGAGGCAGATGAGAGAGGAAGGCGGAGTTAGTTTGTCCCTTTCATTGGACGTTTACCCAGTTGTTTAGCGTGAGAATGGCCGCCACCATCGGGGGCATCCCCCCCCCCCCGATAAACCCGCGGCCCACCCGCGTACCTTGGTCATTCCCCTGCGACTCGGACACGTTGACCGCTAGCTGGCTGCTGAAGGAGTTGACTCCCATCATGCCGTGCGAGGCTGTGTTGGCGAGGGAGGGAATCTGGTTGTGGTTGCGGGGAACGCTGTACAAGGCCTCGGCAATGTCAGCTGCCCTCTTCAAGATGATCTCCTGGGAGGCAGAGGGAAGGCAGAGGGATTGTTATTTATGCTTTTCTGTTTTGCAGTACTTGACTTTGCGTTGATGCACAGTTCATCGCTATAAGGCTCCCTCGAAATCCATATTGCGGATGTTGTTTTGTATGCAGTGGTGAATATGCCCTGTGGTGACACGGTGCTTGAGAAATCTGTGAATTTTTTTTTTCTCCCATTGGTCGGTTGGTTGGCAAGGAGCCAGAATTGTAACCATATTGAAGCAGTTAAATATGCAGGTGTGTTTGTACACCAACCTGATTGTTGTGGGGCATTCCATATAAGGCTTCAACAAGATCAGCCGCTCTCTTCAGCAAGACCTCCTGATAGAAAAAAACACATGAATAATGCATGGTTAATGCCTGCAGTACACCCACTGGACAGTTGCCGCGCACATGCTAACCAACAAGAACAATTATCATTCCCCACAATGTTGTGTTTAGCTTTAGGTATGTTTATGTATTTAAACTGCTCTGATTTAAAAGGCACTTCGGACTGCACTACAGCTTTGCAACGGCCAAGCGTGCCCAGCAGTGAATAATGTTCCCTATCTTAATTAAACTGGCACAGTCCTTTAAAAACAACACCTCACTCTCATTCTGGGCCCTGCGTTTGCTCCCGAGTTCAGCGTTGTCTCCTCTCTTCAGAACAATAAAGTGAATTAGCTCTGGGTTAATCTAGTTCTGTTGTAATGACATTAAGGAATTTTTCAATTAACCTCTTTGACTGGCTGTTGCAAAGGACTTCACAAATGACTTCCCATCCAGCAAGAGCAGGGTGCTTTTGCCTTGGGGACACGGATGCTCACGATGTGGTCTTATCCATGTCTGCATGCTTGCCCCCGCTTGACAATGCGGATTAGCTGTGTTGCTTTGGCTCTTAACACTGAAAATGAGTTGGCCCCAGATCATACTTCCCCCTCCCGTACCCCCCAACTCCATTTCAAGCTTTCAGCTAGGTGGGGTTTGGCCCGTTTGTGTCTTTATCTGCTCTTTGAATTGAGCACTTACAATTAAATCCCTCTCAAGGAACCAAACTGCTCTCTTTGTTTTCTATAATGCAGAAGGCAATATGCTCTAAGAAAGCCCTCTCCGCCATTTAGACTGTATTTAATCTGACAAAAGCATGCTGCAGCCATAGCTCTATATGTGTGTGTGTCTTTTAAAACGATTTCTTGTTGTCACCTGCTGTAGCG
Source organism: Chologaster cornuta (assembly GCA_025434125.1). NCBI lineage: Eukaryota > Metazoa > Chordata > Actinopteri > Percopsiformes > Amblyopsidae > Chologaster > Chologaster cornuta. Next base: position 963,755 of record JAODVN010000007.1, read on the forward strand.
AGGAGATTTGTCGACCGTGCTGTCAGAACCCTGGTTAAAAGCAATGCAAATCTGTCACCAGAAACATCTCAGATGGTGCTTGTTTTCTTCCCACATTTGCTGTTTTCTTTTGCAGGCCCCAGTAATTTGTCTGAAGTGTTCCATCACTTGGCAATGGCAGTGTGGGATTAAGACGGCAGCTGCCATAAATGAATGTAAACACAGCCTTCGCGCCTTCAAACAGCGGCCTCCAAGACTTGGCCTGCGTTTCCGAGGCGCGGCGTATGGGGTTGTGTGCAGAGTGGGTGTACGGGCCCTTTCATCCCGGGTAGCATATCTACCAGAGTCCTCGATTTATCAAGATGAATCACTATAGAAGCCACTTCCAGCGTATGCCATGCTCTCTTATAGAAACATATCGCTTAATCCACCCCAAGTTACCGGATGGGTGGCTCTTAGAATGGGCATTTACCTCTGAAATTGGTGTGTATGCTCAACGTTGCATGCATCTAGTTTGCATACAAATAAAGAATTATGGTTGTCATGAGGCAGGTAGCCTAAATGAAAGGACCAGCTGTCTTGATGTGTTCTCATCAGGCAGAACAGATTTCTCTCTCCCTTGCTGAGTGAGATAAAGTGGCTTTCTTTCTTTCTTTTTTTTTTTCCCTGCAGTTAATAATTACCAATAATCTATTCTATCATATTTCAAGATCTCCTACATGGCTCTCAATTTTAAACAACAATTAAAGCAATTAAGACTGTCACATTTGCGAGCCATGTTTCATTCTCTGTACAACGTCCTCTTCCTTCTCGTCCATATGGCACTTTGCAGCAGCGACATAAGGACAGCTTGGAAAAAGAAGGAGAGAAAACGATATTGCCTCTCATCCTTAATCTGTCGTTTACCGCGTGGTGTCTTAACTAACCAAGCTGACTCGCAAGGCTATGCTTAAGTGGCAACCTAGTCATATCTGAGGATGATGAGAAGTGCTGCACCCAATCAACGAAGGAGTTTGTTTTCTTCTGACGAGACGCTTTCACGCGTGTCGGCTCACGCTGTGAATACGATTAGCACGGAATAGTGTTCCGAGGGCATTTCCATGTAAATCTCGATACCGCTCCAGCATAAGTGTAATTGGCTTCCTTGTCATGGCGACATATCAGAACACACCGTGTTAAATTGAAACAATTAAAGGCCTCGAATGATCGCCGTTGTTCTGTGACAAAGGCGTGACAGATTTCAGCTAGCGCCGGTGTCGTTTTGCATAAAGGTCCCGTGTTCAACAACTCTTTAAATGGGATTGTTCACATGACAAATCACATCGAATTCCGTTTTTTATTTTATTTTTTATTTCTTAACATTATTTTGAATGAAGAATTAGAATTAGTAAGACGGAGGAAAACAAAAACAGAGCAATTTGGTGTTATAAACAAAAATGTAATATTAAAAATGAATGCGGCGTAAAAACAGAACTTGTGATTCTTCAAGCACTAGATTAGCATGAATGTTGTATTTATATTATCGCAGTTAATAAAAGAGGGCCTAGGTTATGTAGCTTGGAGTGCTAATGCCATTATAAAACTGTAAGGCAATTACTCTGTTAGCTCTAGCCTGAGGTAATGAATGCATTCAGAAGCATAGGGCCATTAGATGAAGGTACTTCAAAGAGCACAGGAAGAGGGATTCATTTAAATACATGGGTAATTGCTTGACATGAACACATTTGTAATATTTTTTTACTTGTGGATTACACAAAGAATTGGGAAAGAATGGTCTTATGTTCATTTTGGGAGGAAAGAAAGGAAGCCAAGGCAATCAGCTTAATAATAAAACAATATTGAGTTTCCGCTTTTAATTTCATAATGAATCTAATTTGTTACAGAAGAAAGAAATTGAGTGTGATATAATGTGATATCCAGTCTATTTGTCCATTACTGCCAGAGGGCACAAAATGGTATTATAAATTGTCTTTTTTATATTATGAATAGAAAATTGTTTTATAACAAGATCTTAAAAAGGAGGGTGAATTCTAAAGTCTCTCTTCACTTAACGCAATGCCCGCAAACCAATCTCCTTTCTCATCACTTGACTGCTCACACTTATTACTTTCATATTCACCCTGGACTTTGCATTGAATTTTTATATCTCCACTCCTCCCATAGGGTCAGACTGTCATCTGCGATGTTGTCTTAGAATTACGAGGTAAACTTCAATCAGAGGCAGCTTCCCCCGCTTTTTTCTCTGTGTAGCAACAATATTAGCGTGCATCCCTTGCTATCCATGAGCACTCCCATATTGGCTTTCTGTCTCCTTACAATTACCACGTGTCTTACTGGTCCCAGGGAGAAGGCTGGTGGAAATCAATAGCGCAGTAATATTATCAACTGGAGGGTGAAGTCATTGTTGGTGGTGGGTAGGGAGATGATAGTGGGGAAGGAGAGGGGGCTCGGTGTCGATTTGCCTTTCTGCTAATGCACACCGCGCGTCCTCTAGCTTTATCTCCTTTTTATAGAGTCTCTCCACCTCACCTGCACCCCATAATGGCCGTTCTCTATATGCGCATTCTGGTCTCATTCCGAATGTACATGCCAGCCCCGGGCTGTTTTATTGGGAATTCGCTTTTGACCCCGAGAGCCGACCCTCAGATGGCAAGCTTAACAATGACGAATCACTTGGTTGGATCATTTACATGCCCCCTGAACCCCATATTTGGGTCCATTAGAGAGCAAATCAAATATTTATGTTGTTTATTGGAAGTGCAGGGTTTCATCTCACTCTGTGATTGTTTCATGCAAAGGCTAGGAGACCTTGCTATATTAAGTATACGCGCGCCCAGGAAACTAATCTTGGGTTCAGTGTCAAAATCTGTCCCACAGCCAAAGGCGCATTGCGTTCGCGGAAAGCGAGGCTTCTCTGTAATAAAGCAATGTTTAACAATATTGTTCTCCTTTTTTTTATCCGCTGTGGATTTTGCAAAGACACTATGACTTACAAAATTGAGAAAGTGTAGCTAGACCCAAGATACCCAGAAAGTCGTGGGGATATTAAATGTAAGTGTCTTTCCCTTTTGGTCTGTGTTTGTAGTTGAAATTAGAGTAACATTTCATGCCCAGGTGTTGTTTTCTGTCTCCACGGGGAGTAGGTTTAATTGAAACACTTCATATAGAGTACCAGGGCCTAGCTGTGATGTCGTATTTCCTCAAATTGACTTGGTCAAACATCTACAGCCACCACACAGTCTGTTCTTTATTATATTGTCCATTGGACGTTAATGATATTGCTCTGTTTCATGCTGGGTTTTAATAGATAAGGTATTTAAGCTTTTCTGGTATTATTAAAACTCTGAGGTGGCCACCACTCTCCTACAGGGTTGTTTAAACAAACTAATCAGTCATATTATTATACTTGACTCATTTGGAATGCCAGTTAGCAAAATGAGCACTAGCAGAGTTGTAATTAGTATAACAGAGATTTTATCAATAGGAAATGCTGAATCAAAGACATTCTGCAGGGAGAAACATTTAGCGTTATTCTTTCATGTTATAGTGTCTAGAAATATGACAGGTTTTCAGTAGGACTCCGCCAAGTTTATAAATATGTTTTTATTTATTATTATACCAAGTTCTCTGAAGTTCAAAAGAAAACAACATTTGAAAAGCCAGTGCCTAATAACGCATAGTTTTATAGTCTATTTGCCACCATAAGACTACGGTTTTACGGCACAGGGTTCTGTAAACAAAAGATTAAACCAAATCGAGCTGTGGAAAATGAAAGGAAAACACGAGTGGAGTAATGAGGGAGCAGCCGTCATTTCTGACCAGATTACCATCTCCACTGACTGGTGGAGAGGAAAATGCCTGATTGAGCTATTTTACCACACAGACAGTTTTACGCTGCTCTCTTTGCACAAAGCCAATAGCATTACCACAATGGTTAGAGGGGGAAAAGCCCACATGTGTGCAGCAAAGCCATAAAGGCTTTGGGGTCAAATTATTCTCTGATGATGGAAGGTCGTCGTTCTATTTAGTTGTCACACTCAAAGTATTAAATACTTTAAAAAATAGAAAGATGTACTACTGTATTTAAGCTGTTTGGTCAAAATAGGCTTTTCTTTTCCCATTACGGCCACACACAGTGCGTGTTGTTTTATTGGTCTCTATGCAGATGATGTACTTTCTTACCTTTGGTAACCTCTCTGGATCTCCTGGGTGCCTGGGGATGACCTTCTGCAGCCTCTGGAAGCCATAGTCGATGGTGGGCTCATTCAGGGCTGACGGAAAACACACAAACGTTTCGTAAGTCATTTAGCCAGAGAGAGGAGAGGAAGAAACTAATTGAGAAATATGTTAAGAGTTTACTGTACAAAAGTCATTTCAGAATGCCTAATTCCATAGAAACCTCGGGGGTGGGATAATGTTTTATGAAACAGAGGCAGCTCTGTGGGGGGGGGGTCTAACAGTGGAAAATGACATGTGTTCCTCTGACACTTGTGTCACCGAGTGCTATTCCATTAACAGCCGTGATGACCTACATCAGTCTGAGAATCCTTCAGAGATCCCCCCCCCCGCTTCTTATCTGCTTGAGAATATTGACTACAGCAAACTACATAGCGGGGATCTTTTAATCTAACAGAGCCTTAATAATCTGTGAAAGGCTGTCCACACATTGATCTACAGTAAGATGCTGTCATTCCGCTCATCTGCTCCGACTGTACAGCAGCCCTGTGTGAAATACGGCAGTGGATCCCACGGAGCCATTCATCTCCCCCACCCCTCAAAAAGTAATCTGGGGGGCCACGCGACATATTGGCCGATGAATCAGACGCACAAAGTAAATGAATCATAACCCCGGACGTCGGCCAGAGCGGTGTGTTTTATGTCCGACCGTCCTAATGGGCGATTGAGGGCTTCCTCGCGGCTCCGCCTGATTCTCCACAATCATGTGTACTCCCGTAGGCTGGGCCCAGAAGGGAGGGAGGAGCGCGGTGTGAGGGGTGTGTGTGAGGGAGGGAGGGAAGGAGGGAGGGAGTAAGGAACGACTTAATAGAGAACATCACTTCTCAATGTAGATATCATTTTCAGGAGAGTAACTCTGCCGAGCGAGGCGCTTCATAAATCAATGGCTTTCTGTGGAGACTAATAAGAGCTGCCTGCCTCTATTCATTGTTCAGCCTGTAATTTGGCCCATCACTCATTACTCAGCATGTAATTTCGGCATTAACACCGCACAGCTCGCTGAACCTGCCGAACGCCAAGGAAACGGAAAGAGGCGGGCGAGCGGCCCACGCAGAGACCCCCCCTTCCCTCTTCCCCAACCCCTACCCACGTGCATGAGCTGGGGAACTGGTAGGAGGCCGGTGCAGATGAATACAATCGTGTCTCATCGTAGCTCTGTGTGGTGTTGTTTACTTTTTTCCCCCCACCGCTCACACCCTTATGAAAATGGACGCACACGCGTGCACGTGCACACACACTCACTCTCGCACGTGCACTACTTGTAAAAGCACATAAATACAGTAATTGCTAGCTGAACCGTGATCAAGTGGTGCAATTATATGTTCAAGCTCGGCGCTAATCGATAGCAAAGATCTAGCACGTGCTTGTAGAACGCAGCCCTATCGGCCACACACACCTGAGTGCAAACCCTGCAACGCCATAGCAACGCGCACTACTGGAAATGCGATTCGGCATGTCATCACGCAGCCTGCGACAACAAAGGTCCACCGCGGAACTTGAGGGAACGCCGTCTTTTCCTTAATAAAGGATAGATCTGCGGTATTGATCGTACATGACAAGGCTGTAGCGAAGAATTTGCCCTCTTTCTTTTGTTATTTCCACCCCCCCATCTATGCACTCTGGCAGCCCAGTGTGTGTGTGTGCGTGCACACCCAGAATATACACATCCACGCACACACATCACATACAGACATGCGTGTGTGTGCACACATATCCATAATATACACACACAACGCACACAGACGTGTGCGTGCGTTTTTGCACCCTGCCAAGACCTGCTTCTCGGTGTGATGTAAATTGTGTATGTGTAAAAAGCACTCCATAATCAGGCCATCCATCATCAGAGGCTGTCATTGGGCTCTCTCAGGGTGATACATCACGCTCTCCTGTCCTCTGCCTCAGCTGGGGCCTGCACAACCCGCCGGGCATGCTGGGAACGCAGCCGGAGAGGTATACAGTACAGGACGAGGCCCGGGCTGGGAAAGTGCACTGTGCAATAGCACTTTTTTTTTTCTTTTTTTTTCTCGGTCTCTATCGATAACGAACGACACCATACTGTAAATGCTCGGGCAAGAATTATATTTGGGAGGGAAGGAATTTATGACAATACTAAAATACTCAATCAAGTTTTCAAATTGAGTAAACCATTTTGGGGGAGGGGAGTACCCTTTAAATGAGATTTATACAAATAAATTAGGAATAAGGTGTAACAAAAGTAAACAAAGGAACTAAAATGCTTATTGTTGTTGACGATCCCTTAAGTCAAGGTTTAGAACATGTCACAGGGCATCCGGGCAGGCGGACCGAATACCAGGCGGGACCTCCGCATGTCGACATGCCGCCATGTCGCCATCTCATCTATCATGGAGATGATCTTTGTAACAACCCCGACGTAATGAAATTGGTGACACAGGCCGCCATCTGCTATTGATTTCATGCAAATGCTTTTGACAGCTGATGGAGACTTGCATTAGCGCTAAACGGTGCTGTCAGTTGATGAGTTGACAGTTCTGTAGTCATAGCATGTACGCCGGGGCACCGACAGGCAACGTCGGCGTCAATAATCCTATAAGACCCGCTGATGATATATACTGAGCACTTTATTCACGCTGGACGATAAATACACAATGTGCAACTGTATTCAATGCATGACTTATTTTTCTATTGTTGAGGCCTTGGACTAGTCTTGTTTACACCACACACACTCCATGCATTTATCCAACCGCCAGTGCTATTTTCTGTGTATTTGCCCCCCCCCCCCCAAAAAAGAATAGAAAGACCTTTTAACATTGCAGCGTTTAAACGTTATTCTGCCCCGTGTTTTTAACTATCCCAAAGATATAACAGACAAATCTAGCTCTGAGCTCTCTGATGCCCTTGCATGACTCTGTGCATGCCAGAATTAGCTTGGCCCTCCTGACTCTTCTAACACAATGCGCTGTGTGTGTTGGGGGGGGGGGGGGCTTGTCTGGGCTGGGAGGGAAGCATGCCCCTCGACAAGGTTTCTCTGCCGCCGCGAGGAAACATGAAACCCTCCATACACATCCCATACATTCTGCTCCGGGTCGGGTGTGTAGCTGAAAGGAGGAGGGGCTAAGGATGGTGGGGGGGGGCACCGCACGTTCCAGTCACGCCCGCTTCCCGGCCCGCGGCCAATCAATACCACTTTCCTGTTTTAGAGGCGGGTAATTATGAGGTGGAGAGATTGTGTGACCTCTCACCCTTGCTGCATTACTCGCCTGATATTAAGATAAATTGCCTGATTTTGGGTAAACATATGCTGCAATTCAAACTGTCAGCACTGGTTTGCTCAGGGATAATTTGTATTGATCTCCTGGCTTCTTCCCCATTTTGCTTACTGACCTCATGGATAATTAGAGAAAAAGACACACGGAGGGAAGCCAGGGCTTGCATTTGAATACATTGCAGGATAGATGAAGGAGGGGCCTGGCAATATATAGTAGAGGCAATATGGACTAATAGCGTTTTAATTTGCTCTCATCTTCCGTTCGACTCAATACGAGTTTGATGCTTTGCTCAGGAATGTGGCGCATATGTTTGCGCTGCGGTGTTTTGCTCCCAGCTGCACTGCAAAGTTAGCAGTTGTTTCAGAGCTACGGAGCTTAACAAACAATAACCAGGTGACAAAGTGACATGACGATGTCACCGCTTTAAGGCAGTGTTTAATAAGTCTAGAATTTACCCTCATATTTGAATGAAATAAACATGGCAACTGATTTCTTCGCAAAAAGAATATCTCCACTGAAGATTGTGTTCCTTCTATATGGAGCCTTGGAAGCAAACTTTATAAATATTTCAGTCATTTCCTCACGCTGGAGAGTGAATGATCATGTTTCAGAATATGAAAACCTGGAATGCATGACTTGGTGTGCAGCTGTGGCCATATCATTTCCAATTTTGAATGTCACACAAATGCGTGCGTGCACACGCGAACACACACACACACACACATACGCGATGGCAGGGCTTCAGTGGAATTCCTCTGGCCTTAATGCTAACTTCTCTCCTCTGATTTTGAGCTAATGCCTTACGTCCGCTCTGTAGTACAGCCTCCCTGCTAGCTTCCACTTTGCTTAAAACGTGGAGTGAAGGGGGCCTAACATGGCATCTGAGCACGGTCTGTTGCTCCCTCTCCGTGTTCTCTAGAAATAGGACATGAGTAACCGCTCCCCAGAAGCAGTGTAACATGGCTGACTCTGGCAGGTAGAAGTGCTTACATGGCATTACACACCGCTGTGTGCCTTCCGTCTATGGAAGTAGATTGAACACAATATTGACTTACAGTATCGGGGTAACAACACAGGGAAATGTTTGAGCAAAGCAGTAAATTTGAGGGAAATTGTTCCTTGTTAAGTCTATGGGCTTGAATGGAAGCGTGCACAGAGTTGCGAGCATTCCTGCCAGCCATTACAGCTTATTACGATAACTCTATCTTTCCAGGAGATAAAAACCTAGCCTTGTTGCCATTTGCCAGCTATTACTTTCGCTAATTATACTTAACTGCTTCGAGCTTATCTCCACTCCTCCTACACCATTGAGCAGTTATTTTTTCTTTCCCCTTAACACAAATTAGAGGTGGAGTGGGACTTGGAAAAGGGGAGACAGATAAACAGAGCAGGCAGAAGTTCATTCAAGTGTTATTGCATTTGTTACTTGTCAAACGATCAAGCTACAGTCTTGTAGACACCTGCAGTCAAATGAAGGTCACATAACATCACAGCACAAAATGATCACATGTTGCTGCTGTGGAGTTACCCCGCGGGTTACTCAAGGTAGTTAAACTTGAATACATATGAGAAAATACAACATTTTCAGAGGTCATGCTGCTTAAAGTAGCAGCCCTCCACACATACACGCCCCGCCACTTGGTGTTGGGAGGACAGAACAACATGCATGCGGGTGTAGAGACCTTCTTTAAAACCAAACCAAGCCAATCTGGAATTCTCACAGCAAACCCACGCAAAGCAAACCTTGACTGTTTCCACACTGACCATATCATCTCCATCCACTGCAGCCAGTTATCACTGAGTGATTCCATCTCCAGCAGTCTCAAGATGAACAGGAAATTAAAATTTCAAAGATCTGCAGTTAAGATAAATCAATGGAGACAGATCAATGTTCATTGAAATTTCATGAACTTTGAGCCAATACAGATGAGAAAACCAAGACCGTTACAGTCTCCGGCAGATATTGCTGCTGCAATAGATAAAATGTATTTAACACAGTTAAAAGGGAGCAGTGTTACATATGGCACATCCATTACTTTGAAAACTCCCTCTCATATCGGTTGGCTTATTAGAAAAGGGTGAAGACACCTGTTCAATCCTGGTGGTTGACATCTAAAGTAAGTGCGCCACTTCTCTTAGGACGCTGGTGGATTTTCGCACATTAACCGGCCAACAGAAATCAAATGGGTTCCCTTCACAGCTGATTGCAGGCGCAAATTAATATTGTAAAATGAAGATCAATACATGGACGAGGAACAGATCGATGGCGGCTAAATTACGGCTGCGTTTTCCCTCTCATTCAAGATGAGTTGTGTTTTCCTCTCAAAGTCAATACCGTGCAGCCTCCCTCATTCATTTCTCAATAAACTCGCAGATGAATTTCAATCAAAAGCCATCGAGGGGAGGAGGCGCCGGGGAGGGATGTTTGGGGGGTTCCTTTAAAGGCCGTCGGGTGTGGAACATGCTGAAAATGGGGCACGAAGGGGAGGGAGAAGGAGGCAAAAGATCCCCGTCTATCAAGGACCCCCTGTCTGCTCGTCAGAAGACCGATGCTGTGACTCTTTAAGGACGATCCATTCTAAGGCCCATTAAAACAGACAAACACAATAGAATAAAAAGCGTGTCCAATTAAATTCAAATCAATGAATGCCAGAAAACACTCTACATACAGTATATACATTATTCTCCTGTGAAAGATACCCCTCCATACATTTCACAGAGAGGTGAAATTGCTAAAAGAGATGCTCAACTGCAAGTATTTATTTCAATCAATTTCCTGGAGCTGGATTTCACAGCTCGCTGGCTGATAACATGCTGTGGAATAATGCCACCGTGTGCTTCTCAAAGCCTACCTGACAAGCCGCGTGACAGTGGGGGAGTTAGAATGCTTCACGTCAACCCTCTAATTGGACACAAGGACCTTCCACCATGGAACTTTGTCACAGTCAACGCAAGCTCAAACCGAGCCCATCTTACTTGGCCACAACTGTCTCCTCCACTACCCTGCAGGTACAGTAGTGCTAAATATCAGAGATGTAATGAGACGGACAGGTATGGAGGGGATGTGGCTAGGGTAACAATATTGCTTTTGACACATGCTAACTGGTTATAACCCGATTAGCTGTGGCACTGGCATTTGTATAATGCTGTTTCATCCTCACAATGGAGTGGTTCATAGCAGAGCCATGGAAATAACTGAGTTCCGCCAACGGAAGTTTGAATTTGTCAATGGTCACATGGTTCATGGAGAGGCGAAACCTATGGCTAGGTGGGCAGTTTGAATATATATATATATATATATATTTGTATACATACACTATAAACTATTAACCAGAGCCATGTAAAGAGAGAGTTACGCCATCTCCGTTGACTCCAATGGACCATTTTCTCACAGAAATATATATATATATATAGATGGCGTGAATCTCTCTTTACATGGCTCTGGTTCATAGTTCATAGTGTACGTACACAAATCTGTACAAGATCACCAGGTCAAAACCAAAAATCCCGTTTTACTCAGCAGAGATGCCATGCATGCATGTAACCATTTCAGATGTAGGCCTACGTATCGGCGTCTGCCTTTGAACCAGCAGTTAGTGTCTGTGTATTTTAAAGGTTTTTTTACAGCCAATCTGTTTACATACTTTAATGAATGCCTTTGATTATAGCATATTTTACTGTATGCCACACCCTGTCACCAGCAAACAGTGGTGAACCCAACCCAGGCCTGCAGGACAGGAAATGAAGGGGAAGATCTCCATCTTGATCGGCTTCATAATCCGGAACTTCAAAGAAGTCCTTGATGGTATAGGGTGGGGAGAAGAAGGCATAGACCCGATATACACTCACAACACTGGGCCCTCTCTGAAGTCCATAGATAAAGACGTCTCTGTTTGTTTACTGGACATTTTTGATTGGAGGTATTATCACAAAGCAATGTGCTTTAAATTCAAGGAGGTCTCAAAACCTACAGGAGTTACAAGGTTATGTTGCGAATGCTAGCTGATGAAGCCTGTGCAAAAAAAATCCTGCCTAGTGCACTATTAACATGTTCTTTTTCCATCCCTTACCACACTGACATGTCTTGATCTCCACCGGTATTGAGTGAAGCACACATGACCTCTTTGTCCTTAAATTGATGAATGACTGCCTCATACCCATTTTGTCACATTTTGGTGCAGTGGAGTCGATAGCTTCACCTTGACAAGGAAAGTTTGCGTTCCATCAGCCCTCAAGGCTGTCTGGCCTCAGCTAAGGCCCCGGCAAGGGCCGCTCACTGTGTGGGGGGGCATCTGCAGTGTCCAAAATCCTTCACCCAGTATGCTTCTATTATGTGAGGTCGAATAAATGCCGCTTGTTA
>JAODVN010000007.1:1093088-1110839 GCA_025434125.1 Chologaster cornuta
TATATATATGAGAGTAAAACACGAACAGACACACACACACACACATACAGAAAGCCATGCTTGCAGCAGGTCCATGTACCATCATGGCTTCTTACACCATTTGCTCTTGTACAAGTTCTATAGGAAGGAAGTGATGAATCGCACGCGTTTATTTGTGGTGTGAGTGCAAGTACAAAATAGGGTCTCTGTTTTTGTCTCTCACGCACACGCACACGCGCGCGCGCGCACACACACACACACACACACCTACACACACAAACTCTCTCTCTCGATCTCACTGTTCAGAAATCACAGAGGAAGTCAACCGACATGAAACCTCAGCTCGTTGTCTTTTCCACATGTCAGATCTATCATGGCCGAGTTCATGTGCCGCCTTAACGAGGAGCGCAGCAGAGCGCTAAATGAATGGCACTAGCACTCAGTTTTGTGTCATTCCCCACTATTACTTTGAGAAATCAGAACAATAACCTGGCTTGCGCTATCGATGTAAGCGGAGCCATTATGCATTACAATGCTCATCTTCCAGAATTGTCTAAATATATCGCCTACAGAAACGGCGCACACAAACACACTTTCAACCAGAGGGGCGTGTTCATAAAATGCAATGCAGTGCGCGTACGTGCGTGGGTTTTTGTGCAAGAATGTGTGCAATTGACACTTGTGACACTTGGTAACTATGTCAGCAAATATATCTAAGCCATAGTTAATGCCACGTCTCGAGGTGTTAACCACACACCTGAAAGGCACATTTATTTTACAATACACACACGCACACGCACACATTCTAATAATATTCCGTCAATTCAGTCACTGAGATAGCAGCCCACTATAAAGCATTGTAGTGTTTTCTCACACTCTCCACGTACACACAGATGTGCGCATATGGGTGTGGCTTTTATAGTGTAACCAAATAGCAAAACAGGAAGAAAAAAAACCTGAGATGTTGTAATATTGTTATATTAGAATGCAACTGCACAATTGATCTAGATTACAATGTTGGCCACTATGAACATAACAAATTGTTTATTAGCCCAATATTGAAATATTTGAAGTAGTGTTAATATTTATTTATATAGCCCTTATATACATATCTTCTTGTGTTACTTTTCTATCTTGTGTTTCATACAATTGACACCTCCTAAACTTCCATATAAACCACTTTTGTAAAAAAGTGGGAGAAACCATTGGAATGGTTAATTCCAATGGTTTCTTCCACTTTCAAACCTTCTTGGACAGTTATGATGTCATAGATGCCGAGTGGGCTAATAGCACTTCATAATCATTTAATAATATGTTCCACAAAGTGTTCAGGCAACAAGAACTCATACCTTATATGAATTAGGCAGTGTAATGTTCAGTCCCATAATAATAGGTGCCTCATGAGGATGTTATTATTTTACAGTGCAGTTCAGTTTATCTGCTGCGATATATATTCTGGACATCTTAGAAATCATTCTGATTGAGTCCAGTAGCACTTTACAGCAACAGCGTCAGATTGCTAGCTATACTGCAGATTTTTGTGCCTGCCCTTTTCAAACAGCTTTCATGGACGGCTACCCAGACGGACCTGTGACTATCAATCCATCTGGTATGTCAGACCATTCACAGCTGGTTAACAGTCAGAATCTATTGAAATGTGTCCAACTCCAGCATCATAGAACCTTATGGAAATGTATACGGTCACTTTGTAGGCCTACCATAGCAGTGCAAGACATGATCTGATATGGCTGCTACTGTATGTGTCAATCAATGTGTTTCGGAGGTTAATTAATGGTTAATGGACACATGGCGCTGGTGTACAGATGTTGGTGTGTCTCTGTGTCACATGTGAATTAATCTGATTGCTATAAACATGTGTTTGTGGTTTAAAACCCTGTCTCTGGTGAGGGTGTTAAGGAGGGTCATCTAATCGGATGTGCAAGAGTGCTTTGAGAGGGAGATCATAATCTGTTGCTGGCTTTGTGAACCTGGCAATGCTTTCAACCTTTCTCACGGCTACAGTGTTCCTCTGCCTGCCTGCCTGCCAGCCTGCCAGCCTGCCTGCCTGCCTGCCAGCCTGCCTGCCTGCCTGCCTGCCTGCCTGCCTGCCTGCCAGCCTGCCTGCCTGCCTGCCTGCCAGCCTGCCTGCCTGCCTGCCTGCCTGCCTGCTTCTGTATGCGTGACAGGGGATCCACATTGCTGGGTTCAGGGAGAGGACACCGTACTCACTATTTATGAAGTGGGGAACTTCAGTACATTATCTACAGACGACGCGTCCATGTTCTATTCATCTATTCATTTGCCGCCAGCGTGGTGTACTCATAGTTTATCGCCTCCAGTGTTTGTGGGGAAAACAGTTGCTATTCCTAACCCCTCCCCCCCCTTTCCCCACCAAAAGGATTCTGTCAAATCGCTGGCTTGATAAGAAAAAGATGTGGATGACTGGTTGCATGTCTGGTTGAGTCGCTGGCTGGTTGGCTGGCTGGCTGGCAGGTTTTAAATGAGAGGACAGCCCATATTTACCTCCAGAAGTCTACCACATAATTTCATAGGCACAGCACACATCAATAATGCAATGCCTGTAGAGTGCAGTAGAGAATGGTGATTAATTGATATGCAGCTCTTACAGTGAAAGGTTCAATATATTCAATACATAAGGCCTATTTTACTCAAACAGAAAATAACAAGTACAGTGAAATGTACTATACTACTCATTCCTCTCCTTAAGGATTAAACTATAATAATAATCCAGAAACATAGTGACAAACGTGATTCCTGATTGTACTGTAATGTCCATAATATTGGTAAATATAGTAAACACCTATGGCTAACATTATCACCATGAAAATGTACCCTCTTTCATAGCACCCTGCACTTTAACGGTGGTATATAGCCTACTCTTATGTAGGCAATTTTTTCTGCACCTGCCTCCTGAATCCTGTGTCTCACCTAATACTCTGAAGCCATTTATCCTCGGTCCACTACAGTCCACCACATTTCCTAAACGTCAGCTCTATAAGGGCTAATATTTATCGTCAGCCATCCTCCCGCGGCCCGCCACTCATTTCCAGAGATGACTAGCGGCGAGATACCGATAAAAGGAACCTTTTGACTCCTTCTTGTCTTGCCTTGGTATGTAAGGATACATTAGGTTGGGGAGAGGACAGACATGGCTATCAGTTACTAGCGTGAAGATTATACAGGCTGTCATCATCCGCCGTATGCCTCGTATTACCCTCCCAGTGACACTGTGTGGGCAGTTTGGGGGAGAGGTGGGGGCGACAAGGCTCCGGGGAGGAACTACACTCGCTTTCTCCCAAGATTTCAGGCTAGAAAAGCCTGTCAAAGTAGATGCTGTAAATGCCTGGATTTTATACCACCCCCCTGCCGCCGCCCGCTTAAAGGAATACAGTGCTTCTCAACATTCGTCCTGGGGATCTACAGCCTGGCATGTTTTAGAATTGAGATCTCCCTGTTCCAACCCATTCACTGTTGAAGTGAATGGGTCATTATCATTCTCTGCAGAAGCCTGATAGTGGGCTATTCATTAGAATTGGGTGTGTTGGATCAAGGAGAAGTCTAAAACATGCAGGGCAGTAGAACCAGGACCACAGTTGAGGCCCATTACAGCACACAGGCACAAAAACAAGTTCCTGTTGTAGTGTAATGTCCGTCCATGGTAGGGGCTATGCCTCAGCATGTTTTCTGTGATTTTCCTTCATCTCTGGCCTTTGTTCTGCATATAATAACCAATTCCATATGGTCGTTCATGACAAGACACTAACACAACCTCACAATAATCCTAGCATGGGGAGAAATACCTAAAAATGCAGACACATATGCACAAAGCACCACAAAGTGAACACATAACACATACACACACATGGAAAACCAGAAATATCATGGAACTCATTAGATGAGTCAGATCTTACAGTAAACAGAAATTAGCTCTCACATCACTATCAGGTCACATGCTGTAAATGGTGAGCAACGCTTTAATTCATGTTTTTTTTCTTTTGTCACCACGGGCCTTCTTCAGCAAGCAAACGTCCTTCCAGTCCAGTAAACAGAGAAAATTATGTAGTAGTAGTTTCAGTTGTGGCATACATTTCATTACAGGTGTGCAGACTTGTGTGACTGATAGTTCCCTGACTCTGTTAGGGCGGGACTAACGCCTTCGTTATGATTGATTTGTTTGAGTAAGCAGTTGTTGCATCCTGAACTATTCAACATTAAGAAGTTGAATCAACCAAAATTATGCTTGTGGGGGTTTCCAGTATGGAATATTTCAGGGATTAATGAGAATTAGTAGTGGGAATTAACATTTCCTACTGTATACAAGCATACATTAGTATTTATGAGTCAAGCACATAGACAATACTTACATGTTAACCAATGACCTTACCACATTTATAGTTTAGTGTTCTGCTCTAAAAGTCCAAGTGCACATTTCCATTTTTCTCCAGTTTTACTTCCTCATTCACTTTAGTTCCTATTTGCTAAAATGTTTGAATCCCCTTTATGGAGGAGAATTATCTCTGTGCAGCTGCACAATATTTATACAACATATTCTTTATTAGGCATGCACTAATAAAATAAAGGCTTCATTCATATTTATAGCTGCTATATACATTATAATACTAATTTATAGCCACATTAGTATTCCGTTTTGCAAATAAAGTAATAAAATAGGTATAGCCCAGCAGGTATTGCAAGAAGAAACATATTGTCAATGAGTATCTTACACTAACATGTTACCTTATTTGTTGCATTCACCATAATAAAATAGGTTGAGGTAATGGAAGTGAGTAGAATATGTCAAAATTCTTGTGATCAGAGTAAAACCTCAATTATTACACCATATTAACTTTCAGTTACCATGTTTAACAAAGGCTTGGACGAGATTGACCTATCGACACAGGAGGTGCTTGTAGTAGACCACGATTGTGGGTGTGGTCATGGAAATGCTTGTGGCTGGCTGTGTGTCTGTGAAAGGTGAATTATGATGTTATACATAACGTGTCTGTGTTTGTTTGAGTGTGCACGCCACTGACCTGCTTATATGTACTTTCTTTTTCAACATGCTCTCAGTCTCACTGTAGACTCTTTAGAAACGTAACGCCAGGGTATTTTTAATATTTTGTTTAATTTCTATTTCCTGTTTTATTCTTGGCCTAATCCAAATGCAACACAGCTGTGCAGCCCAGCCAGAGCGATCGAGCTGGGGAAGGACTCACCAGAGCTCAGCCATGTTATGCAACTTCTACAGATGGGATAGAGAAACATGGTTACCAGCCTGGTCTTATTGGCTGTTTGTAGGCCAGACTGACCCCCCATTTAGTCATAAAACGTATTTAAATCTGTGGTTGTGTGTTTGTTTTATTTGTGCATTGGTGTATGAGTGGACTCACTAATATACCAATGCCATTCACTCACTGCCATTCAGGAAACGCTAAATGGAACATGTTCAGGTAATTGTCAGGCAATTAGGAAAGATATTTTCACAAAAAATGTGTTACTGCCTGATGTACTGCATTGCCACAGAAAGCAATAGGTGGGTTTAAATGGAAGAGGAAAATCATTAGAAATTATGTTTATCTTCAACCAGGGTTGGGTAGGTTATTGTACTGTTTATATGTAATCTGTTACAGTTAAAGTTACCAGACAAAATTATAAAAAGTAATGCTTATAATACATTTTGGATTACCTAAATGTTGTAACAATCTGTTGAAATGCAATCCAAAACAATGTATGCCAATACAATGTGTGCCAAATCTTTATTTTTTCCTTCTGCAAACTTCCCTTTTAATTTTTTTTTCATTCAAGTAATCATCAAATTTGTTAATAAATACCTGTAATCTGATTCCACTCTTTTAGCTGGTAACTGTAAGGGATTACACTTTTTTGTAAACAATTACAAGTAACTGATTAAACGTTACTTCAACCAGTAGCAAATCACAGAAAATACCACAGCACTGTTAGTAAACTACCAAAATAGATATGAGACTTAACATTGATTTAATTAATATTTCATTTGCCATGGTAGGGGCTCCAGGCTCCCTGACAAAAAAAGAAAGTAAGTTGCTGCCTCTTCATTCACTTTAGTCTGGTCTGCATTGTAGAGAGCTACAGTACGGCATGGTCTATGGTCTCCCACCTGACAGAGCACATTCATTATTTATCTAGCTGTCTCTCTTCCCCCTTACATCTCTATCCGTTTCCTAGCTCAACCAATTACAGCTATAGACCCTGGTGACTGCTGTCTATAAGCTTTGATGTCTCCATCAACATGAGAGAAATGGGAACAAAGTCTTAATAAGAGTAGCTCACAGTGACATGGTAGTTAATCCTGTTACTCTTTTCATTTGAGGACTCACAAGTCTTATGTCTGAAAAAGGAAACTGAGCTACTCAATAGGGTTAGGGCAACTCAATATTCTTATGCCTGAATCAGATGGATGCATACAGAACCAACACCGCATCGGACGTACAATGTACGGTTTGCAAATTAAAGCCAATTTTGCCCTGCTGCAAAGAAATGTTTAGATGTGTAATTTGGGTTAGGGTTAATTTAAATTTCCTTCCAATCCAATCTGTTGAGGGTGTAGACTATATGGCCAGTCCCTTGTGTGTTTTTGTGTGCAGTTATGGGGTTCCTCTTTATCTGTGCACACAAACAGTCTTTGTGAACAGCTAGATTACAATGATTACACTACATGGCAAGAATGTACTCTCAATGGTCTATATAGTCTGCTGTAGCACGTTTTGGAGGACATGGAGGTTAACTCTACTGCATGGTATGTCTTTGCAGTTCTATTCCAAGCGACAATCATTGCACATATAGTCTCCTATGCTTGATTGCATGTAATGTGTGTATACATATACACAGACACACGTTTATATATATATATATATATATATATATATTTAAATGTTTTCAGTTCTTTAACACGGGTCCCGTCCCACTCATCAGTCAAGCACTGACCTTTAAAGCAGGAAGTTTGCAGTTAGAGCTGCCATGCCAACCTGCTTTACAGTGAGCACTATTACCTCCCATAGAAGAAAATAAATACACACACTATAAATAAACCTTCCTGGTTCTATTTACACACACCAGCTCAACTCTCCCCTGCAAACCAAAAAAAGATTTCACCAAAGCAGTGCACATAACCTGACATGCCAGATGGATTATTGTCACAATTCCATCTGGCCAGTCACACGTCATCGTTGCGCACGTTGAAACTAAAGGGCACATACTTTAAAAAAAAAATCTTTGCAGTTAATTAGATGAACCACCGTTTTCGTTGTCGGCAAACGTAAACTACGCATATAGCTGACTGGAAAGTTCAGATGCAACTCTGACACACTCAGAATGATTCAGAGGCTTTCCAGACTGATTCTCATGGCGAAATTAACCTGAAGCTCATGAGATCAGGATGGTCTCGAGGCTACAGTGCACACTGAAAATGATGTGTCGGGGGGTGAAGACCTTATCCGCAACACTGCAAAGTGAAACAATAGATCTTCTAGCTGCAAACTGAGGACCATTACATAAA
The DNA here is from genome assembly GCA_025434125.1 of Chologaster cornuta. Taxonomy (NCBI): domain Eukaryota; kingdom Metazoa; phylum Chordata; class Actinopteri; order Percopsiformes; family Amblyopsidae; genus Chologaster; species Chologaster cornuta. Next base: position 1,100,623 of record JAODVN010000007.1, read on the forward strand.
CATCTGATGTTAACCGAGTACACAAATAAGTATTTTGTGAGACACACAAAATAAAAATGTATGCACCCCCACGCAGAAAACTAGTCTCAAAGCTGGGTTTCTTTCAGAAAAGACAACATGGCATACATTTATTAAGGATGGATTCCAACACATTCACACCACTTTTGTCTAGTAAATGTAGTGTTGACATTATTGCAAACACTTGTCTCCCTGCTGTTTTGTGTATTATATATATATTTTTTATTATCTTCGGATTAAAAAACAAAACAAAAAACTTTGACAATTACACGGGATGTCTTGTTCTGCATAATTTAACGTATACACGGTGGGGAAAGGAATGGCAATGCTTTAGACATCACAGCCTCTTCATATCTCTGTCTTTCTCCTCCCCCAACCCCGGGAAAAAAAATATTAAAAACATAAAACCCCACATGCCGTTCACACTGCACAATGACCAAAGTCATGTGAAAACGGCAAAGAGCACGAGAACCATTCACAGTAAAAGGATGGTAGGCGGCGAGTGATGGGAAGGAGAGATTGCAGGAGAGGGGAAGAAAAGAACAATGTGACTGGCCTTGGTTCAGACAGGAGAAAGAGCAGCATTTCTGTTCTACGTTATAAGTCCACATCTTCCTTTTGATTGTGGTACTCTTTCCATTTTCTTTGACACAAAAACAAATGTTTATATGTGCGTGTGTACGTACATACACACACACACGTATATAGATATAAACACTGTAGAGCTACAGCACCTTTTCCCATGAGGCAACAGTGTTGATACCGTACACGGTTGTGCCAAAGGAAAGAGAAAAATAAAAACATATTGGTCAAGATATTCAGCTTCCCCCTCCTCTCTTTACAATTGGCATTTGACAAGATGATATTGCCACATGGGAGAGGGAAGGGACAAAGTATCTTCTTTTGAGTTTATATTCAAGTTTTCTCCTTTTTTTAAATTCCTGTTGTGTATATTTTCATCTTCTCATGTTAAAAGAGTTCACACTTTTGTGATCTGCATGTGCTGCTCCTCGTCAAAAGGTTCATTCTCTGGATCAGAGTCAGTGGTGTCAGAATATCGATAATGGTCCGGCTCGTTGTCGCTGACGTCTGGCGTAACAGACGTCGAAGTGCTTGCCTCGGAGTTTGCAGGCTCCTCCGCGGTTTTCGTGAAATACAACTTCACCTACGACGGCAACATTGATGAGAGAAAGACATCAATGTCAAGAAGCTTCAGTTGACGATTTGACATGTTAGAAGAACAGTTGACACCTCGAGACAATGTTTGAGGGGTTGGGGGGGGGGGGATTCTGCAACCCACAACACACCTCTAGAACATTTCCCAACCCATTCTCCTACCTACCTTGAAGTTTGGTGAGAAGTAGCGGTTAGCTTTATCTTTATTGGCCTTGTCTAAGTCATTCTTAGTAAGCGCCAAAATGAGGAAGTCCCTGTCGCTGTCCTTCTGCTCGGTGGCCGGGGGGGCCTGAACTTCGCCAGCATGCAGGTTGTCCAAATCATTCCCCACCATCCCGTTTCCCACCTTCTCTTCTGGGCCGGGGATGAAGAAAGTGTTCACCCAGAAGTGGAACATTTTGTCCTGAAATATAAAGTGAAGAAAGAGGTTAAGCACCCTGGAACGCTACCTTCCTTAAGTGTATAAATTGGTATAGAAATCTCCGTTATCTTTAGGGTTGACGCCTCGCAAACGGTCGGGGTTTTCTGTCTCTCCGGGAGATTGAGATGCAGACCATTTCCTAAATTCTTGTGAATTCTGAAGCACCATTTTTGTAAAAAGTTGCATTAAGTATTATTGAACAGAAATAGAAAAGCACCTTTACTTTTGTTTTTGCTCCCACGTCTTCATGAGTTGAGATAGAAAATGCCTAGGGTTTCCCCACAAAAACGTTTGGCCATTTAAAATGTGTTAAAAATCTGGTCTATATTTTATTTTTGCTAATACATCCACCTGACATACAGTAGGTTTACTACTGTATGGCTGTATTTACTATTATTAGGCCTACAAAAAGTAAAATGTTATGTTTATTAGTAGTAGGCCTATTACTAGGCTATAATTGTACAGGGTTTTCCCAAGCCCGTACAAGACCATATTCTAGACGACCGCCAACTTCACAGGCAACTGACATTAACGGCTTGATTTAGTGAGGATTGTCAGTCAGTTGGCCACAAGGCAGGTAAAAAGCAACAGCACGGTCTTTAGAGAAGTAGTCTGCATAACCACACCAGACCACCATTAAGTTTAAAGCGAATCATGTTGGCATATAGTGTCCATTCAAATGTGTTATTCTCTCTGATCCGTGTCTCAAATTGACGGGCTGCTGGCAGCATTGGTTCCTTCCTGCCACTTTCTATCTGACAATCACTTTTTTTTTCATGACACCGGGAATATGGAATATTGCATGCATTATCAGGAGTATATTCCAGAAGCAGCAACACAAAACCTCATTCCTGCACAAGTTCCATACAGACTATGAAATGCAGCTCCCGAATGCATGTGTATCCGAGAGGGGAGCAACCTATGGATGCAACACGTCGGTGGGCTGTGGACCAGCACTTAACATGCACCGTGCAGTCACTCAGCAGCATGCTACAGAATATATAACCATGTGAACAGCTCTCATTGCATTTAATTTAATGTTGGACGGTGGAGTGTGGATACCTGGAATAATCACATCTCATATTTTTCTATATCTGCTTATTGGAAAGTAGCCTACATACAGTACGGATAGCTTTTTGTCAACAGACTGGTAAGCAAGTCAACTGTATGCTTTATAGCAATGGTAAGCTTTGTTTGTGGGCCATCATGGAAACCCATGGCTGCCCGTCTCTAAGATACAATCAGGTGAGGTGGCGGCGCGGCGGGACACACTACTTGGGAACTTGGCTATAGTTCAATGCTTCTTGGCTTGTAGGCATGTAAGATAGCAAGACGCACAGCCAAAACAACTGACAGGATTGGCATAAAATCATACGTTTAAAATCACATTTCCCAAGCTTTTACCATAGCCTACAACAGACTAGATCAAATGCACGAAATAGGCCGGCATGTTTATTGGACTTAGCCTAAAGTTGGTATTATTTTTAAAGCGATGTAAGAAAATGCACAAATGACATGCATATCATTTTTATCACAGTGTCTTAATTCATAAATAACATATGCTAGGTTAATACATCCATCTTTTTGATCCACATGGTTTGTTTATTGTTCGGTTCTCATGGTTACCTCAAAACCAGACGCATCTCTTACGTGACTGCAGTAGATTTGCCTTTCACATGAGAGGCGGGCGGGACAGAGAGCGGGATACCAATTCCCACGTGAGAAGCTCTTGACCTTATCAGATTGTCGTACTACCATAGCAAACAATTATAGTTTTGGATGTATAACGAATATCCCCGGATTACCTTAAAAATAACAGAAAACAGCCTAACTTATTAAGACGCACAGCACTAACCTTTTTCAACATTTTATTCTGTTTATGGAAAAACTCCACCTTGATGTCTCCGCATACGGGCAGGGGTTGGGGAAACTCAAACAACATATTCTTCTCCTCACGCCGTGTGTGAGCAGGGTTGGAGGTGTGGATCTTCACCTTCAGCTGGTAGACCACAAACTGGGGATCTGGAAGAACGTCAAGGAAGATGACACACGACATTGTGAGGGACAGAAAGAAGAGGAGAGAGAACGGAGCGAACCACAGAGCCAGACATCACACCGGTGTTAGTTCCATGAGTTGGACAAGACCAAGCAAACCCCCATTAAAATAACATTTAAATTAAAAACACTTTCTCAAAATTAAGAGGAAGAGAAAGGGATAGTAAGCCAACAAATGTCAACGAGAGACCCAGGATAAAAATAAAAAAAAGGTTTAAAAAATCCCTATTCTGATACGGTCAGTCACAAATTTTGCTGTTCAGTTACAGTTTCACTGTGCTTTTAGACACATAGTTCCATACCTTCAAATACTCGTTCTACTCAATAATATGCATCTAACCAACGCACCCATGACAGGCAGATCTCTAGGGCCAAATGAAAGCAAATGTGTGGAATATAAAATGGATGAAAGGCTCATTTACCCCAATGCCAATTCCCTTTCTTGAAGCCCTGAGGGGTCGGCTCGCTCCTGTTTTTAACGGTACTGTCCCCTTAGAGAAAAAAGAAGGAGATGATCACACACACACACACGAGGCCTGGCTGGCATGGCAGGGACTTCACAGCACAGCAGGCATAAACACAAGAGCGCTACACATGTATGCATATAGCATTTCTGCTTATTTGCACCCACACAGCTTAGAACGGCAAACGTGTCTCTACAGTGGCGGTGGACATATCGCATCAATCTCATACACACAGAAATTGTACATTTGAAAATGACTAAGGGGCAGAGAAGGTAGCAGAGCATTGCAAAATCAGAGGCCTATTAGGATATACTTTTTATGGCAAGATAACTTTCACGCAACGCAAAATGGGTCTGTCTATAGTGTAGAAAGAATAACTGAGTGTCAAGCTCAGAAAGGGCCTTGTGTGTTGCAATTTTGTCAGAAGGGAAGAATTAGCATATTAAGATGTTAGAGTATTAGTTTGAAAAGGTATGAGTTGTCAAGTGAGAAGACATTTGTGACACCGAAAAACAGAAGAAAAAAAATCTGACACATGTAAGAGGAAAGGAAAGTGCAGTCTCTCACAAATATTTGAGCTGAGAAAATATATATATTTTATACAACTGCCTGTGCAATTCATATATTTGACGTGAATTCCATAAATGCATGCATGTAATCCAAATTGAGGTTAAGATTGAAACTATCTTCTTGTAAATCGTACCCAAGGCTGAACCGCACTCAGTAAGACGAGAATACTGTACATCACGTAGTACTGAGGAAGCCTTTTCCAATCAAGAAATAATGGTCCAGTCAAATTAGTAATAGCATCTCAAACAGCAACTATCTTGTCTTTGATTTGGGCCAGGGATTAAATTAAAACTAGCAGAACAACCTATGAAGGTTGCAATATTTTGCTTTTATTAAGTAAAAAAATTATAAAAAGTAAATTTGCTGCAAGCAGTAACAGCATTGTGTAGCCGTGTAGTCATACATCTACCCTAATCAATAAGCTGCTGCCCTCGTTTGCCATCCAAGCGCCATAAATACTGCAGAAAATTCTGTCACATTTGATACGGTTTCATAAGCCTGGTTGACGAGTACTGAGGATGACCTGTGCCACAGTGGTAGCGTGGGAGAGCCCTGCGGTGCACACAGCTATATCTTCAACGCTCTATACCAAGAGGCGTGCATGCGTGCGTGCATTCCTGGCACTGCCTACGCTGCCCCAGGTTCATGATTGTGACTCACTACAGGTGCCGCCACTGAACATGGGCAGAGTCTCAAACACCATTTTGTGGAAGAGGAGAGCAACGGGCTTGTATTCCAGCTGTTTCTTCAGTAGGTGGCTGTAATAGTACACGTAGCGGCGTTGGCTGGGGATTGTTACGCCCTGTAAAAGTAAAAAAAAAAAAAAGGTATAGTTTATAGTGTCTCCCTCAGTCTGTCAGACAGACACATCTACTGTTTGTGGCTAATAACCAATGCGAGTCAATGACCTTCTTGTCCCTCGTTCTCACTTCTCCGTAGAAGTCGAGCGCTTCTTGGGCGTCCAGGAACTTGCCACGGTGCAGGAGGTAGGCGCAGATCATGACACCGGTCCGGCCCTTCCCGGCCTTGCAGTGGATGGCCGCCACGTGATTGTCGTCGTCGCTGAGCCACTGGTCCAGGTCTTCACAAAATGGCTTGATGAGCTCTAGCTGAGGCGGGTTGTGGTCCTCAAAGGGAAACTGTGCAACTGCCAAAAAATAAGAAAACAAACAAACAAAATGACTCAATAAAAAGACACATACGCAAAGAATGCATGAAGTGCGTGTGGGGAGGTGGCATGTCAACGCGAGGCAAAAAAGGAAAGAAAGAAACGTCAAGGAGGACAGACGGGCATCTGTGACCTTGCAGTGCCAGCAGAAGAGAGGGAGCGCGGCAGTACTGCGTGAGATGGCTTACCTCTGCAGTTAAATTTGGCAGTATCGTAGTTTCTTTCGGCACAGCTGAAACAGAAGAACAAACCTCGTTAGTGCTCACGTGCAGAGGGACGAGACTGTGAAAGCGCGCCACGGCTTGGGCACGAAGGTTGCGTGTGCACTTACAGGTTGTAGATCTTATAATGGTTTTTATGCTTCGAGTCAAGAAACCTGTCGCAGAGAAAGAACAGTCAATGAGAACATGTACATTATGAAAAAGCAAGGATTTTTGCAAACTATAATTTCCAATGGTGAATCTCAAAGATGTCTACAGAGAGGGGGGAACTTACCGTACAACATCATCTATATTGTTTCTGTACACGCCTTCCAGTCTCTCTGCAGGAAAACCCATTGCAATTATGTTTGGATAGATATCTGTGCCAACAATGGGTCAAGGGGACATACACTGTACACACGTGAACGAGCAAGACAAAAACAACAAAATGCTCACAACACACATTTGCAATGACAATGTCAAGATGTGCAAGATTTGGCAAACAAAATAAAACAGATTAAAGGGACAAAGATGGCTGTCTTTTCAGTGACCCGTGACATGGTCTGAGTAGGGGCTAGGGCTCCATAAGTCTACCCAAAGACAATCCTCACCAGCTGTCCTGCACATATTGTTAGAAGCCTTGGGGATGGCTACATAGAGATCATTGCAAATGTGCTGCGTATCTGTGCCCCAGGTGAAACACTGAACACACACACAACAACATGGCAACCGGTCCTGCAGACCAAACTAGCATGCTCGGTCCGGAGAACACTGTTCACCCCAAACCGTGAGAGACTGATGTGTTGCATCAGCGAGCACGGCTCATTTTCCGCTGAGCACAGTTGAGCGATGTCCTAACCAATATAAACTGAAATTGTTCATTTAAAAAATTGGCTCATATCAGTGTCCTGTTGAAGGGAAAATAATTGAGGCACACATTTTCTTAGCTCTGCTTGAACGTCTTCATATAACTGTCTGCTACCTTAGTCATTGATGGGATTCCCCAGAAATTAACAGGTACAAAAAGGGTTAACATCTTACACTTCCTGTTACAATTGTCTGAAAGGGAATGTATTGGAAAAGTAGTTGAAAATATCTACACATTTAAGCTCTGAACTACAGCTAAACACATTACAAGCATGCACTCACCCACGCAAGCAGAACAGCTAATTATTCAGAAACAGTAGCATGGTTTAAACGGTAGATTTTAGTTAAATCATTATCTTGCAGGACATGCAATTAATCCCACTGAAATGCAACCTAGATGATGTACACATCTATAAAGAACAAAGGCAAACTGAAGACATCGCTCCTTGGTAAAGCCGCGTATAAACAGTAGCAACAAACTGCTCTGCATAACTACGTAAGGCAGCTTAGAAAAACAACTCTACGCCCCAGCAGCTGAAGACATTAAAGCACAGATTTGCTCCTATGCCACATAACTTCCATTAATGCATCAAAGACCAAATTAGGAAACAAATACATGTTCTATATGCCAACTGCCAACCCAAGGTTGGACTGGCAAAGTGATTGCAGTGACAGTATTCCAAGTGTTTTTTTTAAAGCTCCAGTGCTCCCTGGAGAGCTCTGGCCCAGGGCATAGGGGGTTTATTCTCTGCAGCTGGGAGGAAACACACATGTGGGACCCCGACGGAAGCGCCAAGAGAAATAGGAAAAGGGAAAAAAAAAAGAAACCTTGCCATTTCAGGCACGGCTCTTCTCCAAAGCCAGCCCTGCCTCAGTTCTAGTCTGTACATACACCAAATCAGAGCAAGAGAGGAGGAAAAGGGAGAGTGGGAAAGAGAGAGACAGGAAACTAGGAGAGCTGAGGAAAAGACTACATAAGGAGGGAAGAGGAAATAATACGTAAGGTGTGTAGGAGTAGTGACGAAAGAGTGTAAAGAAGGGATGAGAGGATGAAAGAGAACACTTGGACAGCAATGCTGTTACAATATCACTGGTACTCTATTTTAAGGGCAATTCTCAGAACTGCAATACTGGATTACATAACTGCAGAGCCCATATTGTTTTAGACACCATGCCAAAAATGATAAGAGGGATAGTCCAAAAGGGCCAGGATTTGAAAGGCAGGAAGCTTTCACAAAAATGCCAAAATACAAGCGTCAGGTCCTATGCACCTGTCCATTTTCATCATTGAGTCTCATGTAATACGAACAAACCAAGCATCTTTCCTTGACCCTTTTAAATACTCATAAGCAAACATGACTGCTGTGCAGTAATGACAGGTGATTAGTGTGGTATATTCAGGGATTCCTATAATTTAGTTCAAAGTCAAATAAATGTAAATGTACTAATTAGCAATGCTATTTCGTGGTCGGACAATATCTTGGCATATAAAATACATTTGAAAGTTACTTAATTATATTTGTTAAACAAATTATACCATACCAACAACGAAATACTGTGACCTACATAATTATTGACTTGTACATCTTACAGTCCAACGCCAAAGTCTGTCTGCTTGTCTTCATATTTTTCATTCAACAAAGACGTTGCATATCCAACAATTGGTACAAAGGAATCTTAAAACAATTAGTAGTTTCACCATTCCCGAATATCATATACATTGAGATTATTTTATAACATACCTGTACCGAAAACAATTATCATTAGCTACTGAAGGTAAACGGTTCTAAACTACGGAAAATATAGCCATAAAGGTCGTGCTTTAAAACGTGTTTAACGACCTAAGAAAGCAGATAGATCAGCTACAAACTATTTCTGCAATTGTCTTAAATCTATGAAACAGGATAACAAATGTACAGGGGACACCTCTGCCAACGTTAGATAATCTATTTGAATGATTCTTCAGGAACCTGGGATGATCGCCACAGCTAATTTCAAAACCTTATTCCCCGTTAGGTTTCACAGACTGATATCTGCTTGGCGAATAGCCTGTCACCATATTATAATGACAGGGTGTACTAACAGCGATGCTATTGTGACATGTATGGCTCCACATTTTACAGATCCACCATCTTTCAGATATGCTTTCAGATCACCTAGCTAGTGAGCTAGCCATCAAGCGAAGTTGCAAACATGCTTATAGTTGACCTTTGGTTTGCGTTTATAGATTTTTACGTAGACAGTAACTGTTCAAAAACAGCTAGCAACGAATAAACGGAAGGATACATGTCAAATCCAAGTCGAATCCATCCTCTTGGTATCTCCTTTTGTTCCGGCTGACCATTTCTTTGATAATCGCAGCCATTCTAACAGGCTAAATGAGCAGTCTTAAGAGTTCAGTTGTTGGAAAAAGCAAGGTTTATTTTGCTTTCCGCCTGATCGTTTGGGACGCACGTAACGGTTATGCTCTCAGTCGCTCGCTGCTTGCTGAATGTTGCAGGTCCTCGCAAAGACGAGCACTTTAGCAGAGCTAGCAGTGGCTGTAGATAGGATTATGGCTTATTCTGGATCATAAAGACGGGCCTTGCACTGCTCCTCTGCGAAGGCCCGATTGTTCCCAAATGATTCCTGGAAATTGTCTCGCAAACACTTCCACATCAAATGCATGCAATTATTCTCGGTACGCCACAAGCGGTGCACGTAGAAGGCAGATTCGCTTCTACTGTCAGTGACAGCCAGCAGGGAATCGCCGGTTCCCGAAGCTCGTATCCAGTCACTCAAACGTAGCTAGCTCGCTAGCTAACTAGCTAGCGCGCTAGCTACAGTAGCTAGCAACAATCGCTAAAGCTATCCTCTTTTGATCCAAACGTCTCTTAACGAATCAACATTGTTGTCGGTTATTTGCCTAACACATGTGAAAAAGTGACAGGCTCCACCTTGAATGTATATAGACTATACAAGTATCAGAAATGTGCACAGCTTCGTTTGACAGTTCCGTCCCGGGGAATCATCTTCTTTTCTCGTTTCTCTCTCTATCCAGCTGAACTCTCTCAAGCTCCCATCATGGCCTCCACCGAAGGAAAAAAGAAGATAGCGCAGGCTAGGATTTAGAGCGAATATCCTACCGCCTGGAACAAGTAGTTCTACCGGCGAAATGATCCAGATATTTTACATTAGACAACCAAAACAAAATGTATTTGCATTAATCACATGTAACAGCAATAGCGTTACGCAAATATATTCAACAGCGAAAAGCTCCAGTACATTACTTATTTGAC
>JAODVN010000007.1:1145861-1156052 GCA_025434125.1 Chologaster cornuta
CAGTTACTTCATTGTAAAGTTTCCCATTGCTTTTCACCGTAAGCCTCGGATAAAGACACAAATGCCGCTAATGGAAAACGCTTCATAATGAGAGGAGAGGCCCATGGCAAGCTTGTGTGTCCAAACACACACAATAAACAGGCATCCACTTGGGCACGTTTATAATCATTCATTTCCCCATGAAACACACAAACACACACCTGGATTTCTTGGATCGTGGCTGTGTTTCATCAGCTCCGGTCTGAGCCCCAATGTTTTCCGAGCAACACGTTAGACCTGTACCGTAATTAGCACATGACACACCTACCCTTCTCTAAATGAGTTTGCTTCCTCCTCAGCCACGTCGTCTAATCCGAGTTGTAAGGAGAGAGTGCACTGGCATTTAGCCACCCCATTCCTTTCAACTGCATTCACTGTCGTCGTGAGAATGAACGGCAGCAGCTGAGAACTCAGATGTTCCGTCGTGCTGCACATGTAACGTGCGGTGGTGTGATCGCTGCAGTAGCTTTTAACCAAGGGCTTCAGAGTGAGACTCAAAGGAGTCCCAAATGTGCTTTACACGTTAACATTTGACTGCTGCATCTTTTGCATTGCTTGCTCTTACTGTCTCCAGTAGCTTATCTGCTGGTCGTTCATTAGTATGTGTTGAAAAGAGCACCCATGGATCACTAATGAAAGATGTTTTACTTTACGACAGCTAATAAGAAAGACTTTTACAGGATCTCCTGGAGCATAAGAGCAATCTCTTTCAGTTCTAGAATATATCATTAATAAAAACAAATGAAACTTTTGAAAGTCATAAAGGGTATAAGTAAATTTATGGTTAAACATAACAGCAGGTGAAATAATGAATTAATTCAGGGAATGTTCCGATTGGGTTGTCTTTAGTAGTTTAAAGAAAGCATTATTGAATTGAAATGACCATTGGTCTGCTGTATTTGTCTTGATTAATCTCACAGATGTACTATTTGTGAAAATGTATTTACATCTACATCTCCCCACTAATCCACAACTGACTGCTGGGAGTTTGTGGGTTTACTCAGATTGTAATGACCTCCTTTAGACACACAGCTGTTTGAATATAAATTAAATCATGATGCCATGATCATTTCAAATATATGAATGAAAAGAAGGCTCTCCTTGAGGTTAATTAATCAATATCAAGACCATCATTTAATTTTATTTCACAGTCAATTGCTACAGGGATCTCGGTTTATTTGAGGCCAATAAGACTTTCAGCGCTTTCTAGAAGAATTAATTTGAACTAATAAAGTGCACAGATGATTCGTGGCAGATGAATGCATAATTCATAATTAGATTACTGCTTGATGGAGGGGAATTCGTTATTTGTGAGGACATACAATATACGTGGCCTACAACACTCTAATTTATCTCTTAAGTTTACATTCTCTTCCCCCCTCTCTCCGCTCTCATGTTATTGGCACATTGCTCACTCATCTGTAGTTCAGCTGCTAGGTCAGGCTACGACGTTATGCTAACACATTGTTACAACAAATGACCCAGGCTCACAAACAGGGCAGACTCTAAGTGATGGCCACAATATGCATTTACCTTTAAAACTTAGGGGGGTATTTTTAATTTATCGAGGGTGTCACAGAGCAGTGGTGAGTAATTATTCCCAGAACCCCTCTGGAGCAGAATGGCTAATGTATTCCAGGGCTGCAGGGGGAGCTGTCAGGGAGAGGACACATGGCTAAAGCCAGCTACGCGATGCTGCCCACTGGCCACATTATGCAGGCTATAGGACACAGCCCTGGACATTCAACCACACACACTGCAGCATCTAGTAGGAAAGCATTACTCACTGCTTCTCCACATCCACACTCCCCTCTGTAGTTGTCTGCATTATGCTGTGCTCTTTTATAGAAAGCGATAATGTTTCTATGAGAAATAATTAATAACTCTTCAGTATTGGTACATACAGTATGCTGTATAAGTACAGTATTGTATTGTCTGATATGCAGTACAGTAGACCTTCAATCTGGCCTTTCTGACATTTTTTGTTGACTTTATTTTTGTGCTACATAGGCTACTATAAATCCAACTGTTTTATTGTAAATACCAGAATTGTTATTCAATAGAATTAGATGAATTAGTATAAAGTGATGCTGTTTCTTCTGTAAACATGTAATTCTATTAACTGTTTTGTAAATTGGTTTATTTCAAGTTTTAAGAAAATGTAATTTAGACCAGTTAAATGAATGTGTAATGACTCTCAAGCGTTAGTTACATATACATTTAAAAACCACTACCATGTGGATGAAAAGTCATATATATAAGGACATTGAAAAACACGAGTTGCGAATCACACAATCAGAAAATGAAACGATGGGCCAAGCATTAAGTAAAGTTTTCCTTAGTCCAGAACGTTTTAAGCATCATTCGTCCAGTAACATCATGAAGCCTTTCTCAGCAGAGGGTTCAAGCAAAGTATACCAGACATTTCTAGCCTTCACACTACCCTACAATGTGGCCTGAAGACAAATACGGGGCCTTGCTCTTTTTTGCGGCTCAGATAATAACCATGCCTTTAGCATCCATGAGAAATCTACCATTATCTATTGATTCACTCTCACCCTGCTCCTCGGTGACTTAGGCCTCCCTCTAATTCCCATTACCGGGAAACACTGTACCCTTATCAAGGGAAACAATAAGCTGCTTGTCACATAGGAAATATGAGGAAGCATCTGCACGTGTCCAAGGGAACTCGTGACGCTTTTATTTATTTTTTAAACCTTTCCTTGCTCCTCTCTGCTCGCTGTCTTTCTGGCTCTTTCTCTTGCTGGGCGGGGTCATTGGTGGGCCGGGGTCGGGGGTGGCATGTTAACAGCAAGGTAAAGCTGATCACCACGGAGACGTCTGGCAAATTGTATTTCCCCTAACCTGCGGGGGCCAGAGGATTTTCACTTGCAGGTTCAGGAGCCCACATGGGTGGGTGAGGGGATGGTATGGAGGGGGTGAGGGATCTCACCCTCACCCCCCCCATACCAAAATAGAAGCCAAGCTCCCGGACCATAAACCTGTCACATAGATACGTACGTCTCTGCCCATGATGGCATCCGATTCTTTTCTTTTTCCCCACCCCCCACCACCCGACCTCCCCTGCACAGGGCTTGGCTGTTATCTCCTGCCTCCCTGCTATGTCTGCCTGCTCTTTAAGACAAAGGGTAATAAAGCTATAAATTGTGTGGTCTGCGGAAGGTATGGACATTCTGTCTGGGTGACGCTGTTAGAACTGCCATAAAGCACCCTCAAAGTCATAGATAAGGATTTACAGTTTTTTAACATCCTCCTCTTCCCCTAAATCACAGTGATAAGAGAATTAAGTGATGGCTATAGGTTCTTTGTCCTTACTCTATTGATTTGCTTTGCCCCTTCGAAGGAGCCTGAACATTATAATTATTGAGCCCGTCAACTTAAAGTGGATTATGAAAAAAAACCTTACTTTGATAAAAAAAAAAAAGAAGCTATTTTCACTTTGGTAACATGCTTCCGGTTATGCTATAGGACATTTCAACTTGTTTGGGCAGAAGCTACTTTGCCATAGGATGCCATAGGATTAAACGTCTGGTGAAAAAAGGCAAATAGCAAGTATATTTGACATGAGCACGCACAGGCGCAACCTCATCAGTAATTATTCACATATGTAGATTGATGGATTGTCATAAAAGCTTTGCGCCTAACCGTGAATATATGGTGCTAACTACTAACTAAACCTGGTCTGGTAATGAGCCGTAAAGAGACACTACTTGCTACTACTCTTGTGGTTGAAGCCGGCGTTCTGACAATCTATGCTACCCGTCAGATTGTCCTGTCTTTGTGATGCATGTCTTAAAGTATAATACATACTCCTTACCTCTTGATGGCACTGTTTACATAGAATAGGTTCAAAGGTCAACCTTGTTAGAAAGACCTATGATGTTGCATGAATAAAGAGGATCAGCGTTCGGACTGAAACAAGAGCGCGTAGTTGGTCGACATGCCGCGCATGTGCAGACAGCCTTTATGGGGTCATTTACGTCGTGCTTGAGACGTCAATAGCTTTCTTCTACCGTCATCTGGTTATCTAGCTACAGTAGTACTGTAGTTGTGTGTTCTGAACAAATGTACAGGCCTTCTTGTCATATGACTTGTAGAATTTGACACACCACATATCTTTAGTGTCCCCACCTCAATCCACATAATAGGCTACATCACTCTAGCATGGGGTGAGAATTTAAACTCCTGTTGACCTCGGGCCTGTGTTAGTCTACACTCAGTTTTGTCAATGTATGTTTGGCCTTACCCTCTTGATGTGCTGACCCTGGCAATTACAGACGTGACTACTGCTTCTGTGATTTGACAGTGTTTTCATGTCGCTTAGACAAGCTTATTCAATGTCTCTGATGGGTTGTCAATATGTGGCAGCTCTTAGTAAGTGATTACCATAGATCGGTGGTGTTCTCAGAGCAGTTGTAGGCCGTTATTTCTTCACGTAGCTATGTTGAGCTTGTTTTGAGCAAAGATATGTTTCTCTTTTGGACCCAGCATTGCTCCCAGATCCATAGCTGTTAATTCCTGTTTAATTTCTGCAGGACATCGCAAGGGATTTCTTTTTGTCTTTCTGTGTTGTCTTATGTAAAGAAATGTAAGCACACATGACACACCACACACACACACACACACGCACACACCTTGGGCACAACTGAGGGCCAGGGCACCACTTAACACTGCCTGACAGTTGGCGTCTTAACAAAGACACAGGGAATATAATTAAATCATAGTTACCTTTGATACCAAGCCAGGGTTTTAATTAATGAATTCACTCAGGGTGTGCTCACATTTATTTGTGTGTGTGTGTACGGCTGTTTGTGTCTGTAGGGTCGGGTTTATTTAAACAGGACTTTACCTCCTTTACCTCCTTTCTCCCCGTGCCCTCCGTTTCTGCGGCCATGCCCGTGGAGACAGCGAGTAAAGAACCTAAGTGGTCCTCTATTGGAAATAACCACCCTGCTCCTGATGTTCAGGCCTCATTTGAGTGCTGAGGCCAGAAGGCTAACACGGCAGGACAGGTCTTTTCGTACACATGCTTCTCATTTCCCCTGACCTTTGCAAGCAGCTGTAATATGGAAAGGTGATTGCTGTCAGCGTCGTCTGTGTCACACAGCGCCAAGAATAGCTGCTGGGTTCTACAGTATAGGCGGAGGAGGCAGATGGCAGTTGACATAAAGTCAACACACAAATACATACACAGACAAGACAAAGTGCGTGTCAAATGCACTAAGGAAGCCATGTCTCCCTAAAAGCAAATCCCCAGTATGGCAGAGTGACACTGTGGGACCATATAATGTATAGGATTATTAAAGCCTTACTCTACTGTTTTGATAGTTATATTGCCTAGAATTATAGATTTGATCATTTAGCTCCAAACATTTAATCGGTTCGTTGTCTTTTCAATGTAGAAACGTGGTTTTATTTGTCTGCTGAAATTATTAAAGCTCAACAACTTATAAATACCATAAATAAGACGTGTTAAAAGACGTGTAATCAAATGTATTACAGAAACACAACTAAAGCTTAACATAGCCAATCGATAAAAGGATAACTGAGCTCAGTTTATTGCTAATTGTTCTCCCAGCTAATCCTGCTACATATCCAGCAGTGCTGGTCACCAGCATAAGGTACATTTTTCATGATGGAACCAGCATGGAATATTGGTTTGCTGGTACCCAGGCATCCCATGCTGTTTGCTGGTGTACCAGCATCTTATGCTGGTTGCTGGTGTGCTGGTATACCAGCTAGACCAGTACTACCCTAGCACTAAGCACTTTTTAGCAGAGAAGTAGAAACAAACAAATAATGCCACACCGATCACAATCTAAACTCAAAAAAACTAAACTCAAAATGATCCTTTAGTGCAACATGTAGTGGCTTAAAAGATTGAGAGTTCCCTTTGTTTATATTTAGTTTTCAGTCCACCAATGATCAAACATTTAAATCTATGAGCCAGCTTTGGTTTTCTAATGTTTCCTACAGATTTCTACTGGTTTGTCGGTTGAGTAATAAGAAATACTTCAGTATTGTTTCTTTCATGGTTTGTAAATCACTAGCAGTGCAAAATAAAATAGCATCTGAAAGCAACTTCTGTAGATTATTGTCGATAAATATCAATGAATCCCATGAAAGTGAAAGAGGTTGATTTATAATTTGGTGTCGACTACAGGAGGATATATTGCTGTGAGAGCCAGTGGGACAATTTGTTGCAGTCTCTAGATGTATTTATTACCCTATACTGTAGCCACATAATGCCTCCCACCATTACATTTTATAGTGTTACATATATTCAAACTATCCTACTTTTTCACTGCCTTTTTGTGATTTCTGTTTATCTTTGCTAGCTGAAAGTTATCATACAACGCATCTAAAGGATATCCAAAACCTCCATCAGTATGTTTTTTCTTGATAAACTGGGCTATTATAGAAATATATAGAGAACCTTGTACATTAAGAGATTATTATCACATTTTTTAAAATAAATATGGATTAGATTTTTAGATATAATACACTGACTGAATATATAAACTTAAAAATCCCTTAGGGAGAATTGGAATTTTTAAAGTGAGAAAATGCATACCCAGAAGGAGTTGTCCTTCAGGGTATGCATTTTGTCACACAAACTACAAACTAATAATAATAATAATATATTTCAGTCACAATTGAGGATGCATACGTCAGTATGTTAATTTCATTTCAACTATGTTTTAGGGTAATACATTTCCACATTATAAGGTTAGAGACAGAGAAAATAACTCCTCCTACATGTGTCAGATAGAAGGGGCCGTGTCCTCATGATGTCACATGTTTACATCCCTCTGCAGCCTCTGCCCAAACCCAAAACGCTGTCTGCATAATGGGTAGTGATATTTGTTTGAACATACCCAACTATTAGCAAGACAGAAATTAGACTGGCCGCAACCTCTGGGCATTTCTAGTCTGCTGCCTCGCGTCCCGCTGAACTCTGCATCATCTCGCTCTTTCTCTCTCTGTGCTTGTGGTCCAGTGATTTATCTTAGTGTCAAAAGACTTGTGATGATGCTGGAACTAGAAGTCTCAGGCTCTTGGCACTGAATGCTTCAATGGCGTTTGTATGAAGTTCGCTGCCCTGGAGCCACAATAAATGTCAAATGCAACAATTGTCCTATAAATAAGACAGAGCACTGCCAAACCCCATCGCCTGCTTTCAGTAGACAATACATAGTAATGCGTATCTGAGTGATTCTGAATAGTGTCTGTATGAACAGGAATGTGAGAAAGCATGAAGTAAAATGCATTCAAAGTGGGGCTTCTAGTTGGTGTTTTCTATTTTTTTAAATGGTTTCCAACGTTGAATTTTTACTGTTAAATGGTGAAAAACTTTAAGGAGAGGTAACCTTTTATTTAATGTATCATTATAACCTTACAATAGCCTCCGCTTCATAGTTCAAAATGATCAAACTATACTCAATGCTGCCACCCAATGGAAGGAGCCTGACCCGTCACTTGTTTTTCCAACTTAAAAACAATCTTTTTCAAAATGACTACTGGATATTTATCAACAAAACTCTTCATGTAATACATCCTGAACACAGTGTGCATAAGAGCTAGCCTCATCTTGTGGTAGGCGCATATTTTCTGCACAAGGCCTGCTGGTCCAGGCCCAATAAGCCCTGACAAAACTAAAACAATACGAAGCATTCACAAAGAACGCTCTTGAAAAGGAACACCTTTGAAGGCACACAGGCTGCATTCGGCGGAGACGACAGGGGTATAGGCCGTAATCTAATTCTGAGGTGTCATTTAAAGACTTTGCTACGTCATCTCGGGAATCAAGCAAACACTTCAATGTATCATTTTATTGGATCAGCCGCTCCTATTTGTGGGATTTCCCAATTGGGAAGGTAAGGAGGAACACGACTGGAACGGGGACGCCATGCTATTAAGAGTTATCTGGGGAAGTACAGTGCCACATATATCACCTACCTTCACCGGTGCCAACGCTGTTTGATAAACTGCATTTCCCATCAGCGGAGGACACTGAAGGTTGCGGCTGAGATTAAAAAGAACAAAACAACCTCTGTTTCACTTCCAATGGCACTGGCAGGGAGAAGAGAGTGAACGAGTCACACATTCCACCTCCTGAAACATTTAAGCTTTTCAGGAAATTGATCATTGCCAAATGATGAACTCGTGACACATACTGTAGCCTATTCCCACAATGACAGACACTGATACGATTACAGCAGTCTAATTACATTTCTTTGAGGAAAATCACCAGGCATCCGAGAGCGTGTGAGTTTTCACGCAAACAGTATGCAAACATATACCTACATGCACTCAGCGGGATAAAAACTGACACATCCATTATCATGCTGTGACATACAGGCCATGGGTTTTCCTCTCTCTGTGGCGTTGTCTCATGCTTCCCATCAGCGGCATAGCTCAGATTTGGCTCTGCCCAGGGAGCATGGCACAGCCATATATCCTACCCCCTTCGCAGCAGTTAGGGGCTTGCGTTTGTTCACCAGCTTTAGACACAGCCAGACAATTTATGGACCGTCGGCTGCGAACTGATTAGAGCAGTGCTTGTAAAATGTATTTTGGCATGTTCGCAAGTTTTACTCGAGCTCCCCCCTGTCACCCATCACCCATTCATCAGCGAAGAAGGGGCAAAGACGGAGCAGTGCTTGGGTTGTCCAGGAGTCAGTGGAGGACCGTGAATGGTCACATGATGCTTTTGGGCGACTCGTGATAATTCCCTATAAACAAAACAAAAAAAAAGATTTTGAATGTATTTCATCTATATATAATTACACATGTTCTGTTTGTTTGCTGTGTATACAGTATGTTATGTTATTAGTGCTAATACAAGAATTGGTTCATGGGCGAGGGGTCACAAGCTGTGAAACGCTGCTGTTCCTGTGCTAGCTTGGCAGCCCGTCTGGCCAGACAACACAACAACCTGCCTAGCCATTTTCTGGCCTTCCTCCAAAACCCATCCCAGTCTCTCAGGAAGTGTCCGTAAGGTCTGGTAGCTGTCGCCTAACTTTCAGCATGATTTGTGACAGCGCCGTCTGACCGGAACAATTGCATTAACAAGCGCTGGAAGGCCTTGGCTGTCAGGCGTCGTTGATTCCACGTGAGATCTTTATTAAATTACAATTATGAGACGACAAGTCCTCTCATTGTTCCATCTTGTGGACGCCACTTGGACACGTGCCACTGTCACATGAGCTCAGAGTTACTTGTGTCTCAGGAGACGCTTCTTAACACTGCCGACCTCCTTTCTTATATAGACTAAATACACTTGATATTCCAGGCAATTAGATTGTCTCTATCCAAAGGAAAAGTTTATATTTTATTAGGGAATGACCGTGCCTCAGTATGACTATTGTCTTTCTTTGTTCTAAGAGAACAGGCGTGTACATATACCCTTAGGCACCTTCATCATAGCAGCTGCAATGCTCAGTTTTATGCTATGAGCTATAGTGTGCGTGTTCTGGCTGAGGTAATCTCATAGGCAAGGCTCTATGTGGGGTGTTTATCAACAATATTGTCAAGCACGTAGATAAACAATTACCTTGAGCAATCCACCATGGTGCATTAGTGATATTTACAACTACATATGAACATATAAATCGAAGTGAATGTAACACCAAGTCTTCTCCAGGGTGCAATGCAAGTCAGAACACCATAGTAATTCAAAGAAAATAAAAGTTTGCTCATAATGCCCTTTGTGTGTAAACAATGCCACATAGCAGGTGGGTGGGCTTTGAAAGTGACACGCAGAAAAGCAGCGAGCTCAGAAATCAATAAAAGATCAATATGGGGTTATTGAACCCTAGGGTTCAGATTTATGATGACACCCTGTCAATAAATTAGTGAGTTGACTGTTCAAAGCACTCAAGGATGCCAACGGGTATTATAACTAAATCAGAGATTAGACAGAATTACTGTATCACAGGAGACGAGATAACACTTGACTACATCGCTCTGAGAATTAGTGTCACATATTTTAACATTTTGAGAGTAGACAGACACTTGTGCGTGATAGTATTAGAATAACGACAACAAACTATCGATCTATTGCACTTATAAAAGCAGAGTATACAGAGGCTTTAATAGATATAATTAATCTACAATTCTCCGAGGTTC
>JAODVN010000007.1:1289097-1300181 GCA_025434125.1 Chologaster cornuta
ACTGGTCTTTATACCTCTCCAAAGATTATATTGTTGTATTGCTGCACTGTTAAGTCGTCTTGTACAACGTAACCAGCATTTATTGTTACATATATGTTTAGTGTCCGAATCCTTGTTGACCTTTAGCTCTTGCTGAGTCCCGCCCCTGCTGACCTCACCATTAAACCTGTTGGGGCTGAAGATATGTATGTTTGCGTTTTAATAGCACCCTATGGTGCGTTGTTTTACATCTTGCAGTATTAATAGAAATGCATATTATCAAAATCTGCCATACTGTATCGTTAGAGAGAATACAATAAGTACAGGATGATGTTCCTTCATGCATATTAGCATGTTCCCCATGTTGAGTCTGCAGTAGCCTAAAATTGTATTTCAAACATTGCAACCTGTAAGGTAGGGAATTATGTACAATTAGCATGCGAGGTCTGTGCATAACTGGACAATGAATACACTGACGCACATTATCGTTAAATTGGTGTTTGATGTTGCCACCTTTGTACATTTTGAAGCTTTACATATTAAACATCCTGTATATAGTCACAATACACTGTACACAATACTGTACTGTACTTGTGAACTGTAGGAAAAATTACAGGCCCACATTTTTTTTCTAAGGTATACACAGACTTTGTTTGGTAAATTTGTGGTTTTAATTAAATAAATATAACACAATAATTTAAAAAGTGTCAAAATGAAACATATACAGTAGCAAATACATTTCAACTGTATTCACAACCATAATATTTTATTGGAATATTTGAAATATGTACTATTCATTGATTTTCACAGTGACCGATGGTAAAAGCCATCTATTGACAATTTTCCAGTGACTTTTGCGTGTAATTATCCTTTCTGGGCAAGTGGTACACATTTGCAAGCGGTGAGACGTGGTCAATAGTGCGGGTGCATTGTTCTAGAAGGGCATATTTAACTTGTTGTCACTGCTGTGATTTAGGGCATCAGGTGAGGACATATCTTTTGTCTGGTATAATTAAAACAGGTAGGCTTCTTTCAGGCCGCCCTTACAGAAATGATCTGCATTGTTCATGCTAACATATTGCTAACATGCCAAAACATGTGCGAGCTCAAATGTCTTAACCTGTTATCTTCATCATTATATAATTGGTAAAAACCAGTTGTATATCTATGAAAAAAAGTATTTAAATCATAGTCAATATAAAAACAAATTTCCAAACACTCTCATATTGTGTTGGAATGTTTCTAAGAGACCATAACTATTGTAGTCTAGCAAGTCCACCATTCATTAGTAATGAGGCACGATAAACAGCAGCGGAATAATCAGTGTTGTTGTTGTTGACCCACTTAACGGTTCTATGTCCTGACTGACATCTAAAGCAGTCCAGGGGCAGCTTGTGATGCCAGGACCTGACACTTGCTAGAAACATGGGGGCACCACACGCTGAGTGGCACAGTTGTTTGTGGGCCCTGGGGCTGTTGGCTCATGGCTGGGCGACTGGTAACATGACCCGTGGTTTCCCTGCCTTTTCCCACAGTGCTAACTGAAGCACCTCTGCTGCATCCTCCGTAGCTAACTAACGGCTCACTTGACCGCGCTTACAGGAAGCCCATTGTAGCAAGGGACAGAATTAAGGGGGGGGAGGAGGGGTAGTGGTGTAATCCTGGCTCTGGCCTGGATCAGTCAGTTTGGATTTCACACAGACCCTGCGATCGGCCCTGGTGCAGCCAAGGGCCTCCTCACACCGTATTCCCTAGGAGATGGGAAAATGCCTGCTTTTCCTTCCCAGTATTCCTCCTGAGCAGGGGGACTGGGAATGTGGCACCCTTAATGCTCTTGAGATGGGTGACATGGGAAGCCTTTTACAATCACAACGCAAGGTGGAATATCGAATGTTTGGTGTGGGTGATATATGATATATGATTTATATGAATAAAATACATGCTGTGTCTCTACAATGGACAGCAATTAGAATATGAACCTGGTGTTTATCTGTCATGGCTCTTGGAAGATTATATCTTGAATTAACAAAGACTGTATGGCTGTGAATGTGATGACAGCTCCCCGAAAAAACACAGTCCAGCAACAACTCACTGTTATTTGCCTTTTACCTAGAAATGTCACCATTGACAGTACAGTTGACAGTACAGCAAAACAACAGCAGATCTAACAACATTTGTTAGCAATGTGCCATTGCCACAACAAATTGCCATTTCAGTCGTATGTTATGTAATGTGTATACCGGTAATATGTCATTATGTTGACATGTGGCCAGACATACAGTGATTAAATAGAACCATGCTGTTATGAGCACTTTAAAGAAAATTTAATGAAACAAATAAAATAAAAAAATCATAACACAATTCGACTTATTTCAGATTTCCAAATGGTCAGCCTTAAAATCATCTTAGAGGAGATCTGTGTGGGCTTAACAGTTCTATTTTTCTTAATTTGCTGAAGTAGGTGGCAATAAAGTAATTTCCAATGTGAGTTATGTTGTCTTGCATCAATTTAGACAAACTCAAATGACATTGAAATAAATTGATGTAATGACAAGCGTCGCAACAGCAAATCTACTTGGACTTTGCACTTTGCATGGCATGTGGGATTTTAAGTTGAGTCAGAATAAAACAAGCATCCTTCCTCTGTTTAACATACAAGTAGCCAAATGTGGCTAGTCCAAGAGACAGGGTTGATGCTTTGTATGTAACCTACTGTATATGCTATAAAGAGGAGATTATTGGTCCGGAAGCTTTGATTGGCTGCCTAGTCTCGCCATTATAGTTGTGGTGATCTGTCTCATTCAGTGGACACCACAAGCCCTGCTCCACATTGGTGAATTCAGCAGTATTATTTTGTTTTCTGTATGCTAGTATTCTTATATATTAATATATTCACTGCTGAATGTCTTATTGACCCTTTGCTTTGGTTAGTTTAATAATATTGTTTTGTATTTGTTACACAAATATTTTAAAGTATAGTGGATTTTATTCTGGTCATTTTGCAGAAAGACATCTCAATGATTGTACAAATACAAATAAAATAAAAACAATAAACAAACATATATTCTTTAAATCTCATCAAGGATTAATATCTCTTGTGCTTGGTGTTGTTTCAGTATTCAAAACAGCCTCTGGAGGCTCCCGGATTGTTCTTCCATGGAACCCCAGGGGGGCCTTACTGGATAGCAAGCTTAGGGCTACAGAACAGACCTTTTAACACACACATATGCACATACACACACAATGTATCACGTCTTTGTAGGCTTCTATTCTCTTTTCGACCTGTCAGTGAAAAAAGTTGGGTCGGTGTTTGTGATGCCAGAGCTCCCTCTCAACAAACAATGTCGAGGTTCAAAAGACAATTCTTCCTCCTTTTCTCTCCAGAGCCCTCTAGTCCACTGCAAGTTTACATGACCCCCTTCAACTCCTCTTTACACAGGCTGTTGGGTTTCATTCAACTGCTTCTGTTTGGGCGTATAAGGGTTCATTGTTGCCTGGGTCACGGTAGGGGGATGCTACGTTCAGCATAACACATAAAAAGGCCTCTCATCTGTAGCTAGGCTCAAGACACTGGTTCACCTTTATTCACCAAATATTAGGGCATGCTGAAATGTGGCTTGTCCACTCTTTGTATAACTGAACAAACATTTGCCACTAACCACTTTTGTTCAATTAACAAAATACAAAAGCAGGGTGAAAATCATGTAGTTTTTTTAGCATCTCTATAAAGATGTTTGTATTTAATTTGTATCCCCTTAATAATGTCTATGTCATGCTTTATAGTGTCAATATTTTACTGGAGTGATGCCTGACTGCTTACTTCACTCAAATAAGCTCTAACCCGACAAGCGGTATGGATCTGGATCTGATCCCTCACATGAATTGTATGCCTGCGTTGTACCCGTATGTGTCTATCACTGCTAGTTCTGTTGGAGGAAGGCCAGACAATAGATTTATTAGGGAGACAGATGAACTTCTTTTCAATTCCCGTCATTCCATCGAGTGTCTGAGACCGAGACGGCTGATGGACGCATGACAGCTGTCACATCCATCGCGCTCTCGTCGCAAACAACCCCATACTCGAATGTCTGAAATTCACAGCGGAATGCACTTTCAGTAAAGTGTAGCCTGACATCGGGGCTCTGTGTAGGATCATAAAACACATGGCGTTTTGACTCGTGCCTTTATCTCGTCCATTTATCTTGCGTTGAAAAATATTTAGGTTCTGGTCTGTAGCAACATACAGTATGCATGAATACACCTCGGCTTTCAACTGGAAAAAAACAAATCCCTAATGTTCTATCTACTGTATGTCCTTCCTTTTGGAAGCAGAATAACTTATTTTGCCTACCAAAAGCAATGTGTACCATTAGATAAATACCCAAGAAATAGGAAACTGGAGATAAGGCTTAAGCACTTCTAAGGTTTGCTTCCCCGTATACCTGTGTTTATGATAGGGAGTAATGAATGGGAAAGTGGATTTTATCAGAGAAAGATGGGGGAATGGTTAGTTTGAATGATGCGTTTTATCCCACATGGCGCAATCAAGTTTTATTTTTGAAAGCCGGTCCCTCATGTCTTTGTAGACCAATCTTGGTAGAAATTGGCTGTGGGATATCTCAGGCGTTGCCGTACAGTATTTAGGACAGTCTGGTTGTCAACACACACAACAATGTTCAATGATATTCACTGGTTTGTGTTTATTTGATGCCTAGTGGATGTCAGAGTCCACTTCAGGCTTCAGTCTTGTGGACTTGTCACACACACACACACACACATGCACGCACGCAGAACCTCCCATTGAAGCACAATGGTATGCTGTATGTATTTGTGCTGTGTTTCATATTACAGTATACAGTACATCGGTATAGAAGCAGTGTCTAATGTATTGTTCTGATTAATAACAAAGAAAACTATCATGCTGCTTAGGCAGACTGTAACAGGGTAATGTTTACAACTGGCCTCTTTGCGAACGTCGTTGTACAGAACCATCCTGTGCTCTTTCAGTACGTGCACTGCAGCTACAGAGTACTCTGCTAGTCTCATCACACGCCCGTGTCTTTGGTCTCCTCTCCATCTTGTCTGCCTTGCCTGTCTGTGTCTCTTAGTCCGGCCCCGGTCGTCAAGCCTCCTGATCAGACTTGACGTTGAATTGATTCAGAGAAGGGCTCCTCAGTGGATGTAGGCCCGCCCACCAGCGTGATTGTCTCAGCCACAGAGAGGGTTTTTCTAATGGGCTGACAAATTAACATGCAGGCTTAGTATTCTCTTCGCAATGATTCCTCCCACATGTGAATCAGTGCAAATGTTTGTTGTTCAGAGTAGCGAGTGCACTCTGGCTAATGTCGGGCGCTGTTAGCAAGTTAAATAAGTGGCATCTATTCTAATATGTGAGCCTAATGGACAAACAATAGTTAAAGGTTACTGTTGGTCAATGTCACAATGATTATGCTATTTTTGTTGTTGTAAGGGTCGAGACACTTTATTGTTTCGGTGATTTATTAGTTGACACATACTTAAAACAATTAAATAATAACTTGTTTTTTGCATTTGTCTAAACTCAACACTGTTTTTACATATTCCGTAACGTTCATTGACTGTAAGTAGAATATCAATATCTGTTTTTCGTAGAAAGGCATTGATCAATGGAAATAGCTTTTCGTTGACTACAGTATATATGATGCTGCCGAGTCCCTCTCATGCCATGTAATGCTCTTATTAGAACCAAGTCGCTCGACCAATAAAGCATTGAAATGATTACAAGCATATCTGTTTTTAGAATTCTAAACTTTTTTTCTATTTTTGGAGTGATAAAAAAAAAAACACATTTTGAGATCTCTGCCTTATTTGCTTCAAGCTCATTAAAATTCCTCAGAAGTGTTTTTTTTTTTTGTACATATCACACATCAAATGCACATAAATTATGAATGTCTCATATAGCAGGCTTGCACTTGTAGCCTCCGGGTTCCCTTGAAACTGATTTGGTGTCTGTGAACTTTGTTGATACAGAGGGCAGAGAAAATTGGTGTAATACGCTCTGTGTGATTGATCATTCACATTTCATATTGTAGAACATGCTCTAATAAACATATCCACCTTTATGTTTTTTTTATTCAAAATTAATGAACACGTTCTCACAAAGTTAGTTCTATATTTATGTGTAGCTATCGAAATGACTTTGTCACAAGAGCAGCGCAGAAAACGTATCACAGTGATGACAGGGGCTTTCTTCATTTTTTTTCATACTAGTCTTACCACAAGACTACACTTTTATTACAGACCAATAGAAACTTGTAGGAGGTCAACAGAATGCATATCTTCTAGTTATTATCCGCAACATTAGGCTTTTCTAGCTCTGGCATGATGACATTCAAGAATTATCTGATACTTCTATACTTTCTCCTATCTTTTTGTTACCCTTGTGTGAGAAAGCAAGTACCGGTAGAATATAGTGTATATGGAGCAAGTGAATTCACTATCATACTGTAGGTTCTATTTCCAGAGCTTTGGCTGAAACATGCAGAGATGATTTTGATCAACAAAATAACTGCTGGACATGTTACGTGTTTACACACAGAGAGAAAATAGTGCAGTATGCGTGGCCCTGCCCAATTTTGACAAATGAGACTATGGTGTGTTCTTATTTACGTTTGGAAGCCCTCTCTTAATAGTCAAAAAACGGCCAGTTACTGTAAATATCTATGATCAAATATTGCTTTTGCAGCAGCAATCACAACATACAGTATCACTAGACATACTCTTGGGGGTCCAGATGGGTCAGAGGGAAGATAACAGGAGCTCTAGGTAATGGGTGTTTGTAACCGACAATAAATAGCTTGTCCGCATTTACACTTGTCAGGAGATTAGGCCTGGGGCTGGGACGTCAAGCTGTGACTGTTTTGCCTGCCTAGATATGATTTATCCCCAGCAGTCCAGTAGAGATTCTCCAGCTGTTTGTGCAATAGATAGTTTTACACTGGCTCATGTTAAATATGTTAAGCCTGCCAACAAAATCTGTCTCCACAAGTGCAAAATAGCTGCAGGACCCGCCGCCCTATTCTGAACTTGAGAACGCAGCCTGAAAACGCCTGCCTCTCCGGGCCCAGGCTCAGTGCTGCTTAACAGCTTATACAGCCATTCCTCAGGTTTTCTTCTGTGAAGAAAGTGGCTGAGGACATACAAACATACACACAGACACATACTGTGCACTGCAATAGCATGTAAATGCAAAAGAAAACAAAACTCCAACTCTTGTTTGAAAACATATCAAGCATTAATGTTCATTGCAATTTCATGCAATAGTGGGTCTGTGTAACACGCACATTTGCTTCCATGCTGTTCTCTCTCACGACAACATCATGATCCAGGGATCTGACATGGTCCGTTTTCACTTATGACCTTATGTATAACTTATTTACTGCTCTCACATCTCCCCGGAGCTTCACTAAACTTAGATTCCCAGGCTTTGAGTGAAGCAGACAGCGTATACCGGTGCCTGACTCATGTCTGTTAAAATCATCCTCCTTTCCAAACTCCCAACCAGCTGCACATCAAAAGGAATGTGATTTATTACGAGTGCAGCTCCGCGGGACTTTGAACGACTATCGACTTGTTTACCCACGTAAACATGCTATTCACCGTGCCCATATATTTCTGTGTTTACCATTTCACGTCGGTCTGCAAGTGAAGACCACTGAGTGCTGGAGTCTTATATTAATGTCAAATCGGTCAGTGCTTTAGTCTTTGGGCCATGACAGTAACATGGGAAGGTTCTGTACATGTAGTTCCTCGCGGAACTGATGTATTTCTCGGACTCTGTGGTCGGCTTTGATGGGACACCGGGAGTTTTCCCTTCAAAGGCAGATGCCCGTCGTCGCTTTCCTGGAAGCTGTCCATCCTTGGAATCCCCTTTACCCTCTCCCTTCCTCCCACCACATATCCACAAATGGAAAACACGTGGCGTTTGGTTGTCATTTGTTAACGTGTGGGAGAAAGAGCGAAGCAGGCCAGCGGATGGCTCATCAGGAACGCTCATTCAGGATGATGAATGTGGCCAAATACACATTTGTCCGTAAAACTTGCCGACTGGATCAGCATCATTAGGCTTGAGGAATAGGTGGGGCCTGCTGAGCGGTGAATGCAGCAAAACAGATGTTGCAGATTTTCAGCAGCATCTTTCATCCCAAGTACCATCATTAATAAAGTTGAAGGTGATCCTTATGTTTTCATCTAATAACACCAAATAATGTATGGTGGGATACTCCGGAAATTGCTGAATAAACTATGTTACCATGGCTTTCTAAACGAGGACCCAACATTTGTTTTTCTTTTAAATAAGTTTTAGTCAGATGGCGACAGAGCTCTACTATGCTGAATCAAAAACCTGTTAGTCATCGCTAGCTTGTGAAGTCCTCAACGGGGTAGCATTCATGTAAATAAAGCTGAGGCTTGCATTATGATGCCCCATAATGCATCTAGGTAGGTACATCTAAGTAGACACACTATACTGTACATACTCTACAGTTTGTGCTCAGAAGGCTGTAGTCAGTGCATTTCACCATAGCTTAAACCATAGTGTAGTGTATTATTTAAATGGTTGTGAATGCATTTCACGTTCAGACTTGGTGTTTATCAGTACCTTGCCACCAACACGGTTTGAGTCTAATTGGTCTGTGGGTTTTTCTGGTGACATGCCGGATGGTTGTGGCTGATGTTGTAGGTGTGCCAGGTGAACTAGCCTTGTATACATGCAGCCGGCCTTTTTGTAGAGGCCTCCATCTTTGTCAGCTCTGTCTCATCTTACAAACACGCCCAGACAGAAAGGCTTTACCATGAATAATGCCTCAGGCCCATAGAATCCCACCACCTATAAATCTTAATAGAGGCTCCCAGAATCCACTGGGCGGCCACATCTCTTTTCTACCCAGGCCGTCTCCATTTTACCTCCCATGCGGTTGCTCCAATTTTCTTTCCACAAAGTAGGGCCGCTGTGGCTTGATTTTGCCTATGCCACAATTTACCTATACGAACAAGATTACATGCATATAACCCATGCAAATCAATAAAAACGTGTCAAGAATCCTTAGCCTCCTGCGGTTTGCAAAATGCAATTCATCACACACAAATCGGAGGAAGGGACAAGGCTAACAAATGAAGTCTGATCATTTGCGTTGGGCCTGTTGTCAAATACTTGAAGAGTGCATTTTTCATTTTCTGTACAGTAAATTGCTTGTTTGATCTAAAGGGACTAGGAGAGTCGTTGCCAATTGCATTTGGTTTACAAGACCTGTGGTTTTATGAAATGCTGGAGGATAGTTGTCTCAGACAGCGAATTGTCAGACAAAACTATAGTGAAGTAAAATGGATAACCACTTAAAACCCAGTAAAATGATAAATAGCCACTGTACACATGATTTAGGGTTTTCAGGAATGTAACTTTGCTTTTGGACCCCTCCCTTTTCGAGGTTCCTCATCCTTTATTGTCATTAAGACATAAAGATTGATTATAGTAATAAACAGCTTTAAGTTATCGTGTTGTAAATCTGACATTAAAGAACTAGATTGAAATGTTTTATATTAGAATTTGTCTCCACACGTTTCTAGTTGGAATAGTAAGAAATAAAACATTCTCATTAATACTTTCCTGTCTTGTTCATCAGGTTTCAGAGTCACCACCTTAATCGGGGCTGACTTTGAGGTTGATCTCATGCGGATAAGTATTGACACTTTTAAACATGCGCTGCTTTGATATGTTCACCTGCGCCTCTGGGCCGAGGCTGATCATCCCGACGCCCATAGAGTCTTTCAAATTAAGGCTGCTTTGACTCATCAGTCATAAATTGGCAGCACCTTTGAAGTGCAATTACAGTGCATGGCATGTTGCTGGAATGCGTGTTCCACAATTACACCCCCATTTGCTAGCAGTATGTGGTGCGCCTGAGCCTAATAGGTAATCTATGGACTGACCGGCTATATTATAAAGGCAAAGGTTGCCTCAGTGTTATTAGCAAGTTGTGTTCTCTGTTATGTGGCCTTGTTAACAGCCTCTTTGATAATGTTGTTCTATCTTAATGCCTTCTACAAAAACAGTTGGTCATTGACTGCGTTTAATAATTAGCTATAGTGCCTCCTGGCTTTAAACAAGTGTGTCCTCCTTCATGATTCTGCATACATACTGTACAATATTTATTAATTGAAGCAATGATAGCTTAGGGACTGTCATTTATATTTTTGCTTTGCAAAAAATGTGTTGTCCTTGTAGTAAAGCTGCTTAAGTGTTTTGTTCTTATAGTGCAGGTCTTTATGAAGCACACAATCGAAACACTGCTTTACAATCTCAGTCAATGTGGTGAACTTTAGGCCGTGTGCCTGATGCCCATAGCTATTCTTCTAGCTTTGTTTCATTGATTAATTAGCAGCTTCTAAATAATGCAGTGAACCCTAATTCTCTTTGATTAGTGGAAAGTTAGATGATAGCGACCCAATGAAATTGGTCATCAGCATAAATAATGACTGAATGAACTGATAAAATGCAAAGTCACCGACCATCATAAATCAAGTGAAATCCACTTGGTGTGGAAGTCATTGGAATTAGGAGTCCATGCTCCTATTAATTATGTTGCTTTGCCAAGACGACAGTGTTATAAATCAGCTGTGAAAGGTACTCCAGCATGCTGGCCTGCCCGGCCAGACCTACTGCCTACAAATGTCCCCGTATAACCCCCCTTCTCCCACATCCCACTCCCCCTAATTGTTTCTTAAACAAGCCACCTCTAGAGACTTGGGTTCTGACGGACAGAGTTTTAAAGCAGCGTTGAAAATATGGGAGACCACTGCACAGTTGCTCAGAACCATTTCACGTGTTACCTTACGGTGTTGGGTGCTGTAAAACAATGGTTCCCCTAATATGAACCAATTTTCTTGTCTAATTTGTCCTCCTTCTACAGCCGTGGTTCTTAACCTTATTGGAGGTACTGAACCCTGAACTCTTCATCAGTGCATTCACCGAACCCTTCGTAATTGGAAAAATAAAATATTATTTTTTCAAAAGATAGGCATATATTGTATTTGTGCACAAAATGAACCATGCATCAGTTGCACACAAA
>JAODVN010000007.1:1348712-1359900 GCA_025434125.1 Chologaster cornuta
CTCTCTCTCTCTCTCTCTCTCTCTCTCTCTCTCTCTCTCTCTCTCTCTCTGACTGGTCCTCTTTTGACTGACAGCGTCTATGGCGCTGTGATGTAATATTCATAATGTGTCACAAAGTAAAGCATCAATTTGAGCGTGATGCAGATTTCATGTCTGACAAGGTTAGGAAGCGTACAGGTCGTGACAGCTCTGGCCTTGGGCAGTAAATACCCAGCCCGCTGCCCCGGGAGCTGCCTAGCTCTCAAGTGAAATACTGAAACGCACGGCCCTTCGGTGCAGCAATTAGTCCAATGACACAGACATACAGCATGTAGACAAGCTCTGCGCTGCTGCTCCTAGGGAAGGTTAAATGTTGTGTTGCTCTCGTGTCCTCAGTGGCCATCTGAGGTACTGCAACAACAGAGGCGTCAAGCTGTATCACTATCACCGCTGACAATGTGGCATTGTGTGTCTTTCTCATGCACTCTGTCGGTTGGAAGGATGTTGAAATATTGTGACAAGACTAAGTCATTTGAGCCTATGTCTCGCTAATGCATGTAAAGGGGAAGAATGACCTGCTTGAAACCTTTTGTTGCATGTTTTCACCTTGTCCTCAGAGATGTTGTCACTTTGTCCCATCTCTTGATACACACAGAGATAGATATATAAATAGAGTACTAGAATAGAATAATGGAATAATAATAGTTTATTTGAAAATAATATTAACAGTATAAAACATATAACATGTATATATATTGTGTAACAATAACCTTTCTTGATTTCTCATTTTAATATATATATATATATATATATATATATATATATATATATATTGTTAGCTATATACAGTACGTTTACAACTATCGTAACCGTTTTTTTTCCACAACCGATGCCAGTTTTTTCCCCTACCGCTTCCCGGTGGCTTCTCCCTTTGTGGCTAGATTGAATCATTAATATCCCCACTGGCTGACAGAGCCATGTCATCTGCTCTGACCCTGTGACGGTAGGTTACCTGTAGAGAATCACCTCGATGCAGGTATCCCAAGGGCATCTTCACGTTTCATCATAGAGAAGCCCTGAACATAGGGCCTTAACAGGGACAGGGACCTACTGTAGCTATGGGAACAGGGGCCCCTTGGGTGGCAGACGATCAGAATAGAATAGGTTATGTCACTTTTTACAAAGGAGAGATACTCCCTTTGTGGTTCTCACTGCTTGTACAGTGCAGAACTGCTTACAGTATAATATCTTTATGTATACAGTACTGTATATTGCAGGGCTCTCTCCCTGCTATAGCACACCTGATTCAAAGCAATGGGTCGTTATCAGGCTTCTAACAACATTGAAACAGGTGTGTTGGAGCAGGGACAGATCTAAAACATGCAGGGTGCGGCCCTCCAGGACCAGAGTTGGATAGCCCTGGTATATTGTATAAAGACTTCAGTGTGTTGATGCAGTCAGCCCCTTACCAGTAAGATATACAATAATATTAAATTTTACGGTTTATACAGGTGGTATCCCCACATCCTGCCCTTATAATCCTCAGGTGTTGACATCTTACCACTGGCCTAGCCTGCGTACACCCGTCCCCGCTCTCTATTTAGCCGCCGACCGGGTGTTCTTTTTACGGGGGCCGCCAGCTCAGCCTTGACACACCGGTTCCCCAATCCCTGCTCGCTTGTGAAAGGATCTGTTGTCAGCGGCGTATTCCGACCATTATCTCTCGATGTTTCCCCCAAGGGGAGGCTCCGTCCCAGTGAAAGACAGCGTCTGAAAGAGAGATATCTGTGATGCTGCAGGAATGACAGCGCTGGCAGATGGGCTCATATCTCCTTTCCTGTCTATTTATATGTTGTGCTTTTTTTAACTCTCTTTGAAGGCTATTACACGGAGATATCATCACCGGTAAATCTGCATGGACGCTATGAGTAAACAAGTTCTCCATTCAGGCTTTATACCTACGTGTGCGATTTAATCAATTACAGCTGTGGCATTTTGCTTGAATGCTTTACATTATTTTATTTACATGATGGATGTTTTATGAATATACTCATACAATATGTAATATACTGAGCTGTATATAGAGTATATGTGTATATAATATTTGTACTGCATATGTATAATAATTATATTCTGTATAATTTATATACTGTAAATATCATATATGGACTGCTGTATTTGTGAAACTGTTTAATATTTATGTCAAATATTTGTAATATTTCTACTCCGCAGGCACTTTGTCCTTCATAAACTGCCCCGGTTGAAGTTTCTGGACTCCAGGACCGTCACCAAGAAGGAGCTGGAGGAGGCAAAGGCTCGCGGCTCCTTCATGAAGGTGGTCAAGCCCAAGGGGGACATGGTGAGTCAGGCGGGGCCCTTTGTCCAATAGCGTTTGATAGTCCAGCCTCTGAAGTCCATAGAGCATGTTCTCTGGGTGGATCTGACACATTCCCCTCCTCTCTGTTCTGTCTTTCTGTCTTTTACCACCCCCTCCTTTTCTTCATGAGTGTCAGTCTGCCATCGCAGAGGGCCTGGTACTGTGGGCCTTTGAACACAGGCCTCTCCAAGTCCCCTTTCTTCCTTTGAGGATAGTGTCTTTCATAAGGGTGAAAGTGTGTAGCTTGTTTGTGTGCTTGCATGGTCGCGAGTGTGTGTGTTTATGCACTTGCATGGCCTATTGTGCGTGCGTGTGACCATGGCCTGACCTCATTCTGTATCATGAGCCGACATCAAAGCCGACGTACGGCTGTCCGTTTGCGGCTACGTCGCTGATGGTGACATGGCCGGCTATGGGAGCGACAGCTCACGTCACACGCCGGTTGCCAACTCTTAATTATCCCCAGTGAGAGTCCTCTTACTGTTTCCGGGGCGACAAAGACATTAGAGTTGCGGAGGTTTGCGGATCTATCCTGCTTTAACCGTTTTAGCTTTTCTGTTTCTTTCTAACTCTTTAACAAATAAACAGATTTAGCTAAGATTCGTTTAATGTAATTGTGAGGCCATGAACAACTGGATCCACTGTAGTAAATCCTATGTGAGTAAATGTTCGGTTTAAAAGTGCACTGGAAAAATGTGTATTTATACTGTACATATTGTGTTTATATAATTTCAAACAATCAGCTTTGATAGCACGCTTTTCTTTTTTCTGTGTCAGTTCACAACATTCTTTGTTCTTCTGTCTTCATGCAAGTGGCAAGCGAGAAAGCAAAACATTAAAATATTTTAACCCGAGTCTTCCTTCTGTGGTAGACGGAGAAAAGTGGAGTAAAAACATTGCTCATCCACTTTACATAAAAGAAAGATGCAGACCTTTACAACGCTTTTTTGGCAGAGAAAAGTCACTTAAAGATTTTGTTTACGTAGCTTGTCAGTGGGACAGAAATGTTTGCCTTTGTTGCCACAGCCTTAGATGAAAGGCAAGATAATCTAACTGGTTCTAGCTGACACAAAGTTGTGTGTTTTTCAACTTGCTGTATATAATTATTCATTCTCAGACTAAAGCAAAAATGCTTCTTTTCGATAAAAATTGCACCTTCCTATTACAATCAACGCCTTTATACTTAGTGTTGCCCCCTATTCCCCCCTCCTTTTTCAGCTGTCTGATCCATATTTATATCTTCTGAGTGGGTCTACCCAATTTGGTGTTCGAAAGAGAGAAAGCTTGGCTGGACATAGCCTCTGCTGGGGTCCCCTGTATGTCACATCAGCAGCGTTTCCAAACCATTTGTTTTGAGCCAGATGAGACATGATATGTCAGCTGCAGCAGAGTCACTGAAGCGCGTGTATACCTCCCGCCTTTAATTGGCTCCGTCATCAGAGTGATCGTGAACTGACCAATAGTGCGGGTCACCAATTAGCGGGTGTCGCCGACAATACAGGAGGGGAAGCGAGAGATGATGGCGTAATTAGATATTTGTGTTTGCTTTTATGTCTGGAACAGCGGGGTGTCGCTCATAACAGTGTTGTCTGGCATTTGCTTCATTACATAGGATGGTAATTAGCTGTCTCGCACACTCCTCCCGGTCTCAATTAGCAAAAGAGGGTGTTTTTGTATTCGGAAAAAATAAATATGGCTGTGGAAGTGGCTTTTAAAGTTTTTGGGCAGATGAAAGATAATTGTGCAGAATTAAGCTATTCTGTAAGCCGTACTGGATGCACCATACTGTTATAGGCTATTGTAATGAAGCACATGTCTTAAATGAGAGAAAAAAAGGCCCGTTCGTCTATCAGATCGTTCCCACTGCATGATGTATTGGAACAGTTAATAGACGTGCCATGGAAGTGGCAGCGCTGAACTTTGAAGACCTCTCTCAAGTCACATCGGAATGGAGTGTGACCACAGTTTAAGCTGCTTTTCAATCATGCCATTATGGCAATGTGGATGCCACATGGTTCTGATAATACAGTTACGGTCTTTAGCACAATATGAGTAGCATAACTTTTCATACATTCCAACATTTGCCTTGTCTTCTAAATGATTCCCAGAGAGCCACATGACAGCAAACAGACACAGACTTGCATGCACATAAGAGCAAATGCTTGCTGTCCACGAAGACTGTATACAGTGGGGTCCAAACGTCTGAGTCCATTAAGTTCTGTTTGTTTTAATCTTTCACTGCAAAATAAATATTTTGTTCCTAAAAAAGAAAAACACATTCATCAGATGTTTTGAATTCAAGTGACACTGAACGCCATTTTAGCATTAAAAAGAAGTGACAGTATAGATTACACAGGAACCAAACGCTGGACATTCCTTCGGCTGAGTTACCTTAACCCACCTTAACCGCTAAGTACAATTTTGTTTCACAAACACTTAAATGTTATATTAAATGTTTTGGCAATGCATTCCATTAGCCAAATCACTGGCAGTAGAACTGGAGCTGGTCCTCGTACTATATATATTTTTTAATAGATGAATCAAATATAAATAATGATAAATAATATAAATTTGTTTAGATATAGTACACTACAGTATATATCATCATATATTTTGTCTTCTTGGTAATGGATTCAGACTTTTGCACCCCAACAAAGTATTCCTGCTTGTATATTATAAGATACTATATATTGTAACTTCCTATAGCTTGCTTTTGCTGTGAAGATTAAAGTTAGAGGAAGATATATAAGAATGTCATGTGTTTATACATATAGTGCTGTAGTTAGTCTTACTGAGAATAATTTGTAGCTTGTTTAATTGATTCTCTCTTTTCATGCGCTAGTGGTCATGACACTAAACGGTTGACAATAAGCCATCTCTCCTGTTGTCTGCATGTGTCAATGTTTCAAACAGGGTAATTTTCTGCTTTGGAGATTTGTTATATCGAGTTTCTGACTGAAAAGGACACGTGCTCGGACAAAAAGAGAGCAAGATACGAATGGGAAAAGAAAGACATACCTGAAGTAAACAAGGAAACTCAGCAGGGACTGTTGACGTGTTTTCTCAAAACCGCAACACTAAGCAGAGTCAGAGTGGAAAACCTTGAGCTGTATATTGGGAAATTGGGCGTGTTGGAATGCCATAATGTGATAATTCTCTTTGAGGTCTTAGAGGTCACGGAATGAAATGCCTCTCAACCACGTAGAGTCGCTTGGATTGCTTTTGGAAAATGCATGTGGTGCACTTTAGTACTGCTTTCCCCTCCACCCAAATGATGTTACATTATGTTGCCGAACCCTTGAACTAAAATGACCATGTTAATTAAAACACTGTTCTGCACGTTCCGTTTTCAGATCCTAACCCCCAACCCCACCCCACCATAACCAAAAACAAAGTGCATAGCACATTTAACAAGTACAATAACATTTTACTTGCTTGCCACACAATAGAAATGGTTTCACAGCAGATGAAGTCAGCACTTGGACCCTGTTGCTAAGCACAGTTTTGGTAAGCTACGTCAGTGGGTATAACGGTTCCACGCATGTCACTTACGTTTTACCAGGACGATGCATTTGACTTGACTTTCCAGAGATTACTATAGGTTTTCTCTCCCACATCCTTCTGTGTGTAATGCAAAGCAGACGAAGTTTCAGGGTGGCTCAAGCCAGCTCCTGGGTCCCATGGGGTTGCCTTCACAGGGTTACCGCTCTCCGATGGAATTGACAGTGACAGAGCCAGGAAAGTCCTCAAGTGGATCTTTTGGTCTCTTTTTTTTCTTCTTCTTCTTCTTCTTACCCAGACATTGACCCGTTCCATTCGGCTTCAGAAGGCAGTTCATTTCAAGTTTGCACCGAAGGGCCCGTTCCAAGTCTTATAGACTGTATGGCTCAAACAAACACATACTGTATGATTGTCCATGATGCAATGCCTGATTGTGGCTTTTTTTTTGTGTGGAGGAGGTGAAATGGAGAGAGAACTTGTGGAAAGAAAGGAGGGATTAGGTTGGTTGGTTTTGCTTCCTTTTCAACTCGCAATAAAGTACATGTGCCACGTCTGTCCGTGTTTTGAGAGTTATGAGTTCCCCGAAGCTTTCAAACATAACAAACGCACGTAGCAATATAGCATTTTGTGAATGCGCCTGCAGTCGTCTTGCCGAATCATTGTACTGAACAAATGTGTCCTCTGAGAGAAATTAAGAATGTCTCTCAACAGGAATAGGATAGGAAATGCACTCCAATGAATTGCAGGGAAGTGTACTGCCTTTGTAAATTGTTTATTTCCCTTGGTATGTCTCGATGGAATGGTGTCTCGATATGTCTCTTGTGTCCTATGTTTTGTTGTTGTCAAGTACTTAGGTCAGGTAAGGACACCGTAACAGACTAGTAGTAGTTTTTTAGCAATGTGTAACCGCATAGGCTTCTGTCTGTTTTATGTTTCAACACACATGCGCTCGATGCTGACAGTGACACATTGTGATCTGCACACTTTTAACCGCGTGTTTCTCCCCAGCTTACATCATGTCTGGGTATCATTTAATTACGGCACATCATTCAAGATACCG
Organism: Chologaster cornuta; assembly: GCA_025434125.1. Taxonomy (NCBI): domain Eukaryota; kingdom Metazoa; phylum Chordata; class Actinopteri; order Percopsiformes; family Amblyopsidae; genus Chologaster; species Chologaster cornuta. Next base: position 1,355,630 of record JAODVN010000007.1, read on the forward strand.
CTGTTCTCCGCCCTTGTTTAAACCTGTTTAAAATGGTTACGGTAAGTGTATCAGATAGTTGAAAGATGCTGTGACCATAGTGCCAGATGATTCCAGTGAGGAGAGGGAGGGAGGGAGGGAGGGAGAGGGAGAGAGAGAGGGAGAGAGAGAGAGAGATGGGAGGATTGTAAAGTCAGACAGACAGACAGACAGATGACAAGCAAAACACACACACACATACTGAGAGGCTGTATCTGTGTGTTTTCATTCATCTGTCCACGTGTGTGTACTGGTGTGTATTTTCTCCTTGACTAGTGATGTGTCAGCATGACAGCGTTCTGAGCGCCCTGGCCGCTAAAGACGAGAGGTCACAAGGAGGTTGAATGCTGGGAAATCAACAGCAGTTAGAGGAAATGAGTCACACTGTCCATGTAAATCCTCTGGGCCTTGTACATCATAAAGACACTTTAAAGAACTTTTAATTGTACGTAATAGTGCCAAGATTTACTTGTTGCCTCTTTTCAAAGTCCTGCAGAGACCTAGGGTGCATGACCCTAATGTTACATCACCCTTGTGGCAGAAAATGTTAGATGCTTTACTTTTGACAAAAAAAAATGCTTTTATTAGATGTACTGTATGGCTTGATTGCATTATCTGGTTGGCCCCTTACTGTCTTGGCACCCTTATTCCTCTGTGCTGTAACATTTGTAGTCTTGATGTCTCTTGTGCTTAGTGGTGGAATTTGAGGCCTGTCAAAAGTAGGCCAAGGCTGGTCAGCGTTAATGAGATGTCTCCCTCTTGTTTTAATAGAAAGTTTTCATAACTTCTGACAAATCATGTGATTACTTACATACGTTCTAATGGCTGTGTTGTTTATTATCTGGCTGCAAATCATCTATTCATCCCCAGTAATAGATGTTAGATAGTGTTTTTGTGTAATGGATTTATTTCTGTATTTCCCTGCAACATGCTACAGTACAGTTTATTTGTTCCTGTAAAAGTACTTCTTGAGTGTGAAAAACTTTCACTGTAAAGTCTACAGTAGTCTGCCAAGACGTAGGGTATTGTAACCCTAGAGGCATTGATTATCTTCAATTACAATACTTATTAAATGGTTATTTTTCGCAATTAATGTACCGTCCCAGTGTGTGCGCCTTATCAGACCAATCCTAGCAGATCCTTCCTCGCTGTTCTCTCTGGTGACAGGGAGATACAGCTGTCTTAATGAGAGACATCTGGCCTACTGATTCCTGTGTTCCCGAGAATGCCCTTCTTCATCTCTTTTTGGCCCGTCGGGTGTTTCCGGGCCAAACTCTGGATCGCACAAAGAGATAAGTTATTTGCTCAGTTATGTGTTTATAATGTGACACCGACAGCACACGTTCATCACAATTTCTTTGCACTCACGCTCGAGTTTACTTTGAAGTTAATTCCTCCATCTCTCTCCCTTGACAGCACTAATCCGCATTCAGATTGTATGTGCTGTTGATTACGGCACGCAGATGCTGGCATGCCAACGCTGTCTGTGAAATGGATGACATTGTGACAGTCTACAAACTCTTGTTTTGACTCTTTTATTAATGATTGCATTTGTTCATGCCATTTTCGATCGAATGGCCTTGAAGGAATGCAGACGTCATTGCAAACATTGACAAACACCCAGTGTTTGTCACAATAATAGTTTTAAAGTGCACCGGTCATGGCTGTGCCTCAGGACATTGTGAAAACCAAAAATACTCCTTCCTCTGGCAGTTGTTGACTTTCAGCAGCCGCCCGCGAGGACATAGCCAGCACTGAAAGTCCCTCCATTGAAGTTTGTGCTTACACAGGCCCTCTTTGTGGTTTTCTGCGCTTGTCAGACTTGTCAGGCACTGGCTAGAAAAAAGAAAAAAAAGTATATTGTTTCCAGCCACTTGGATTCCTTTTCCCACCCCACACACACACACACACACACACACCCTGACATCTGCCACTCTGGCCGGATGATAAATTCTTGCCTCATTAAGCGTGGGTGTGGGATTACAGGCTGACAACACATTAATCACTGGTTTGGGTGGCGGCAGCGGCACTGCACCAGCTACAGGCATTGTTAACCAAACTTTTCTAATGTGTCACTCTCCTCACTGACGGCCCATAATCAATCATTCTGATTGGCAGCCCTGATAGATTACACTATTTATACTTTGTGTAATGAAAGCGTATGTGTTCTCACCCTACTGTCATTGTAGGGGGTGGCGATATAGGCCTAGCCGTCCGGTCGACTGGGAGAACACACAAAAGATAGGGAGATGAAAGGTGGGGCCGATGGTTTGGCAAAGCTTGCGCTTGGTGCGACACTGTGTACTGAAAAGCAGACATCGGGAGGCAATGGTGTAGGAGGGTCAGCATTGTTCCCCCTTACACAGCCTAGCTTAAAGGCAGCCTTCACACAGTCGCTGTGCTATTGTCATATACATCCATCAGTGACAGGTTGTTCTCCGGTAGGTAAAACTCTGCTTTTGTCAGAGCAGGGAATTTGGTTTCACTCTGACCCCATTGGCGAGGGTGAGATTTTGTTGTCAATGCCTCCTCTCTTCTTTTTATTTCTTCTTCTTTTTTTTGTCAGAAAGTGAATGATTTACACGTGTATAACAACAGAGTGACAGGACACCATATACCATATGCATGTCCTTGTCATTGTGAAGAACTTGTCGAGATAATGGATAATAGGTAATGGATTTTCCTACAGAGATCCTCTGAACTTTGTTACACTGCTTTACAATATTACACCCCCTACAGTCATTCCTGGATGAGAACTTGTGGATGTAATGACACACTACTGGTAGCCTCAAACATAATAAGGTTATGTTTCTTTTTGTTCATTTTCAGCAATGTGTCTTTGTCTAGAATTAGAGATGCTCTCAGCACACAGAGCGAGGATATTGGATATGAGCTTTTAGCTGAGAGGCTGCCAAGCATTTTAAGAATAGAGGAAAGGAGTGAAAATGAAGAAACAGTTCGTCACATTTTTTGACAGGCAGTAAATACGAGACTTTTTGTGTTAGACAGTGTGCTGTCAAGAAATTAGTTAACTAGACCATATTATGGAGAGCCAGGTAATTTACCCTCAGAGATTCAATCGCAAATAACTCAGGAGGCCGTATTCCTGACCTGACATTGCTTTGTGTATAATGCAACATCTAGTGACATGCTCAATGGGTTCTGTCAGTCGTAGGATTGAATTCTCTGCCTGCTGCGTCTCGGTTAGGAGCGCGCTGGTCAATTATTTCTGAGGCTGTCAGTGTGCGCGGAGACACTGTTATTTAGTATGTGTTAACTCGGCATCATTAAGACACTCGCCTGACAGAGAAGAGCACACCTGAATGTTATTTATTTCGATCCCACCACCCCTCCTCTACTCCCGACACCGACGGGGAATAACCTTCAAACACGATGACCTCTCCTCTGTTTTTGCGTTTTGTGAAATCCCACTCGGTCTGTTGGGATGGAAAATGGGGGCGGGCTGTCGAGACGACAGGGGAATCAAATGACCGGGAGGCGTCTAATCTAACACGGTATAGCGTTCAGAAACAAAAGGCTCCTTTTGTTTTGGACAGATTGCTCTGATCACATGCTAGTTGGACGTCTAGACACACCTGCTGAGCAGTCAGGCTGTCCATCGCAGCGGTGACATGTTGCCACTGCTGCGTATACGCCTCCATTTTAAGCACTACACCTGAATTGAGACATTTCCATCTTGGACACCAATATGCTTCTTAATGCAGTGTTTTCTCCAGTTTCTTTATCGCTGTTTTGATGCAGTTGCCTGAAATTATTTGTGACAGGCACTGGATTAAATAAATAGCAGTAATATGGTATAAAGTATGTGATAATTTTTATTTTGACTAGGATCTCATCTCTCTGCCGTCCTTCAAAATCTGGGGAGCATGCAGCTCTAGGCTCTCCATTATAGGAACCAAAATTGACAGGGAGATGAGCGGTTAAAAGTTTAAACCCTGTCAAAAGGAAGAGCGTTGCACGTTACAGTATACCTGCAAGCCCCCCCCTTCCCTTCGGTTCCCCCGCCAACCGTAGCCCGACCCCCTTTTCCCCCCACCGCCCATCCCAACCGCCATCATGCTGAAGCTTCTGACATGTGATCGCTTAAAGGCCCATCACTACCTCTGTATAGCAGGGGGGACCATGATTAGGAGCTGACAGCCTCGGTAACAACATCTCTGCATTTATTTTATCTTTCTTTGCTCTCTCTCTCTCTCTCTCTCTCTCTCTCTCTCTCTCTCTCTCTCTCTCTC
>JAODVN010000007.1:1383555-1393969 GCA_025434125.1 Chologaster cornuta
AGAGAGAGGGGGAGAGAGAGAGAGAGAGAGAGAGAGAGAGAGAGAGAGAGGGGGGCATTCGAGAGGGTCCCAAATAGACAACACTGCAGCCCCTCCCAATGTTCAGTGACGGTACAGCAGGACATGTGGGGTAAATAAATGATTGTGAGGGCTGTATGGCATATATAGTATAGTAGGACTCCGCAGAGTAACCACAACCTATTTTCACATTGTTATTGTTTAGCCAGTGGAGCACGTTTATATATTTCCTCATGGCATACAGTAAAATAGGTGACTTACTGTTGAATACAGTATATTGCAATGCCGTCTTTCTTATAGATAAACGGCCTATCTTCTATTTAGAAACTCTGCCGAGTCCTCCGATATTTTCCTGGATGTCTTTTACAGTGAGCTGATTATTTATTTGCCCGCATTCCTGGTCATATTTAAATACACACTCCCGCATTAGTGTCCATCATTTCCTTTGTGGTGAAGGCTTTGTTTTGTTCTGAAACTCACACAGCGCGCTCCCATCATGCACTTGGGAGATATGTGGTTTGCATGCCTCTCTATTCATCCCCCTACAGCACTCATAAGCTCACAATGTTCTCTGTGTCTTCTCCTGCATGTACCCATACTCGTGTTGGCCTTGCTGGAGATGCGGTTGAGAAGTGCACCAGCTTTATTCTGTACATTCCAATGGCATTTAATGGCATTTAATGGCATCCCTGTCTTTGGCATTGCATGTGAAAGCGCTGGACAGTACACAGTACAAGCATGAAAACATTGCACTTCTGGGCAAATCACTGCCACCGCCGCTGGGGGCATGTCGTTGTAAGACCCAGACCCTCAGGTCTTCTAGAAGTGGCAGGCTGACAGAACAGGGAGCTCCGCATTAGAACAGCCGGGGTTGGGATCACGTTCTCTCCCTGTGTTCCTTGGGCTTCACAATCAGATGACCGGTGGTGTCCTCATCCTCTGGACGGGTCACTGAGCGGGAAAGCCGGCTGATTGATGCTCTCTGGGCGGAGCAGAAGGATATTGATGGCCTAGGAGGGGTGGATGGGCTGGGTGTTTGCAGACACGGTGTTAGCGACTGGGGCGGCCGGATCATGCATGCACATCCAAGGGGCGGAGGGGAGGGGTAATCTGGGGTGATTGACATCCCCGGTGGCCTATAGCGTGAGGAGGTGTGCACTCTTTCCTCACCTCTTGAAATCCCTGCCCTGCCCCAGTCTGTGGGTGGTGGTGTTGATGATGTGGCAACTGCAAAGATGAATTGTGAACAAGCCACAGGATTAGGATGGGTTTAGAGGGGACCCCTTCCCCCCTCTCCCTCTCCCCGGCTTCTGATCTTTCAGGCAGACCAGGAAACAAAGCGTGCGGGGGTGAACCTAGGGGCCGACTGGCTCATATCAGCCTTCATTGCACGTTGATGGGTCATGCGTTGCTATGCCTTGCCGCAGACAGGCTGAAAAACAGAGGACATTGGAGACTGTGTTGATGTTAAGTCTTGTTTATAGGACAGGGAGACAGAAGAGGGTTGCTTTTCCCTCCACTATACACTACCTATTGTACACATTAACCATACGGGGTGGTCTGTTGATAGTCAGACACGCCACGATGAAACAGTTGACTGCTTGTCAAAACTGTACGCCTTTTTAAAAGCATATATGCTAGCTGTGGCTTCATACAGTGTGTAGTACTGTATATGGTCCCGTGAATAGGTTTCTTTTGCCATTTGTCTCTTTGGCTTAATATGAGACATATGCTGACCGGAACTTAATGCCTTTCAGAGATATTATCTAAAAGAACATTATGTGATTGTTTGCAATTCGCTGGGCTCTCTTGGCCTATGAATAATATTTTTCCATTTAACAGTGTCGACCGTTCATTTCTCAAGGTTATCCATGGGGATATAGAAGATCAACAATAAAAGTAGGAAAAATGCAGCAGCAAACCATCTCTAATATGTATTTGTCAGTTAGACCTCTTGGTATGATTAAAGGCCTAGTGAATTCCCTCCTCCAAGAAGTATTTCTGCAAAGGCATCAGATATCGCTGTGTCATGATAAACTGCCGGCTCCAACAACTAAAAGGCTAGGGATCGCAAGGGGATGTTTTGGACCTTGAAAGTGTACAGGAAGAACAACAGCTACGCCAGAAACCCTTGACTTGTTAGGACAAATACTTCTCTGACTGTCACCAGCGTGCGCTGTTGTCTTCGCTTGAACATATTAATAGTAAGAAAACTGTTCCGCCGCAAGAAGTCCATGTCACATTTTATGTCAGTCACATTTCCACTATGTAACATATAATGACGCATAAAATAAACATAGTGTCACATAGTCAGTGTTAACAAGCAAATGGCCTTCACCAGAAACAGTTGGAAAATGATTGGTGGTTTTCCTGACATCTGTTGTGCTGCCCACAGCGCTACATTTGGCCTGTCATGGTGACAGACATCTAGCCTTTACTTGACTCTAGCAGGGGGTCACGGCTGAGTGAAGGGGAGACCCTGGCTGACCTCTGTTCCCTAACCAGGTAACAGAGCAGATCATCAAAGCCCTGGATGCCTCTCCTCCCACATTCACAAAGCAGGCAGGGCAATGACACTTGGAGCGGTGCTCCTTACATTTTCCTTGCGCTTTCCTCAGGATCTATTGACCATACAGTCAACTGTAACACATCCTTGTCATTTCCATCCACTTTCTTTATTTTTTTATTACATTTTCACTTTTTCATGTGCCTCCTTATCTCCAGTTGTCCGTAGATCCCAGATCTGAGATCAGCCCCTCAGCCTACACCCCTCTACCTAAAGAAACCAGAGATGCCAAGAACCACAAAGGTATGTATGTCTGTAAGTCTCCAGACTAGATATCACCTCACTGACAACCAAATGTTAACATTTCTAAGCACAATAAACCACACGTAATCCACTACAGTGGAGTAACGATTTCACAAGGACCACCACCTGCATTATGCAAATATTATAAAAAGTTACAACCCTAATGGTTGCGAAGGATGGGAATCTAGTGAACTTGCGAATTAATCAAAGTTATGATATTGACCATATCCATTTGACGTGTGGATAATGGGAATAAATCTCCTTTTTTTCTACTATTGATCTGAATTATTTCATGTGTGGGAGCAAGAAAATAGAGCAAGAACCATGATTCCTGGCATTGATTTGGCCTCGTCTAATATTGATTTCATTGTTTATCAGGAAGATCAAACAATAAGATGTAGGAAACAGTAGGAAAACTCCAGGAAGCTTATTTTACCTTGCTCTACAAATGTTATGGTATTGTCTTGCCACTAAGTGATTGTAAGAGATGTTTCTGTGTTTTCAATTTGAATGATACGAATGTGAAATTAGTGTTTAGCCGTGTATCCTGAGATGAGTGGCCCTTATTGCTGAGACATCAATAACGCTCTCCAGTGCAAAACAGTTGTGCTTGCTAGACCAGCACACCACTGGACCATCCCCCACCCCTCCCTCGCCTATCGTGTCAAGGACAGATCGATGTCACCAAAGCCTAGCCAGAGGCCGCTCGCACCTGCTGTAGCGGTAGAAGGCCCCCCCAAGCTTTGTCAAAATTACACCAGGCTAAGAACAGTCCATTAAAAGGTGAACGTATCTGTGGCACATGAAATATTTCTCCTCCTTCTAAGTCCTGGGCAGGGGCGACAGTCTCCATTTGTTATTTTTATGACTCGGGCGCTGCAGCCTTAGATAACATAGCCCTCATCTTCGCCCTTCACCTCCTCCGTTTTATGTCCCTGCCTCCAGACCGTGGCCCCTCTCCATGCGCTTTACGATGTCCTTACTTCTCGTACATACCAAAGATACTGGAGTAATACTAAGATGGAGCATTGTAATGCATGTCAGTGGAACAGCCGACAAAGAAATGTAACGCTTCTGGTCTCTTAAGTGGGCATGTCCCTAACAGCATTTTGCTGTGGAAGCTGACGTACCGTAGGCAGCGCCCAGACAGCTACATCTACCATGCATTGCCTTAAACAAAGTCAGTTTATCCCAGAACAGGTTGCTGCAGAAATACCGTTGATCGCAGGTACTTAATGATGTACAGTATACTTAAAATATGCATTTACGCCCCCAGAGAGAAATAATGGGCAATAATAGTATGGTAAAATCCGTGGACCTCCCCATTGACTTGGACCGGATGGAACGATTAATTGTTCAGGTCTGCATAGAGGGTGAAAGTTCCCCTTCCTCCCTTCCAAAGATTGAATGCGGAAGTATCTGTACATACTGAACTGGGCGACGTTGGTGGGACTGCGTTCTCTGTCTGATGAGATACAAGCACAAATGTGTCTATGCTAGCATGACCAAGATGTGTTGGGGAGAGCTACCTCTGGATCTAATCAGGTGACATTTTAATTAGAATAAGAGAATACACCTGAAGCTGTTATTATTTACTTGAGTGTGTTATTTCCCGCCTGTTTACAGTATCTGTGTTGTTACTCGGTTAAAGTCGGTTCAAATGTAACCACAAATTATGTGAATCAGTAATCAGCCATTCTTGTACTAAAATCTTAAATGTGGGTGTACAGTATACTTTATTTAAATTTGTACATTCAATTAAAACTACATTTAACCCTTTCCGAATGTTATGGGAATACTCAAATATGGCATACCACATTGAGGATAGTAGATGGTTGCTGGATTCTGGATGCTCTGCCGCACATTTAACAGCGTCTGGGGAAGTTCAGACAACGACACCTAGCCACCACTTAGCTTTACCCTGGCCTCACATGGACATCACTAGACGCACATCTCTCTCTCTCTCTCTCTCTCTCTCTCACCTTTGCGAGGGGCCCTGGAGCCCAGGTGCCAGAGGTAATTACAGCTGCTTGGAGCTCCCCAAGGAGGCTGTATCTGGCAGGCCAGTGCCCAGGGATAGCGAGGTGTAGACCAGGGACAGACCTCCAGGATAAGGCCCCTGTCTGGAGTCCCTTAAAAAAATAAACAGACAGAGAAGAAAGGAAAAGGAAGCCACCGTAGCAACAGTAGCCAAACGGAGCTACTGGTAGGTGATGGTACGTGGCGGCGGCAGACAACTGCAGGCGAGTAAAGATAAAGGAAAGAGGAAGAGGCAGGATGTGGACCATCGGCTGGGACAAAACCATTTTGACAAGCAAGACAAACCCATGGAGAGAGGGAGGGGAAGAGAGGCTCCAGTTCCTCCTGGAGTAATGAATGTGGGATGGGTGGGGGAAACAGCCCACTGGAGACTATCGTCCTGACACTAAGACCCCCAACCCCTTCCTGTCTCTTCTATAATGTCTCTGGTTCTGTAGCCATACTTCCTGCCAGGGCTAGTCGTACCGTCAAGCTCCACCAAATGACACAGTGCCTTCTTGTGGCCTGCCTTGAGGCATTGTGATTGCAATATGAGCTGTGCAGAACAATGTGCTGCAGTATTCATTACTAGCCTGTCATTTTCATAGAATAACATGCTCAGAAGAATGATTTCTCCTGTTTATTCCGCAGCTCTAATTATAGCCGTAGTTAACTAGCATGTACACGATTGTCGGTGTTTGATTGATCTGCCTGTGAACACAATTGAGATTTGCGTGAATTTATATATTTATTCAATGACACGCTCCTCTCTGTGTATTTCAATAAGCTGACAGGGCCCTAGTCACTACTTTGCACAGGTATCTGATTAAATATAAGGAGGCCATCCATCAGTGGTGACAGGACTAAATGAAAGGGATATCTTAGTGCGACAGCGTAAACAGAGCCTTATGTTATGAGCCATAGGTCTTTTTTTTTTATCTTACTGTTCTGGGCCAGCTTCCAGCTATTTTGTATGTATGTATTTTAAATGGGGCACAACTGTTATTGAAGCCCCCAGAGAGGGTTTCAAAGAAGAAGAAAAAAAGGGAAAAGATCCCAACTCCTTGTTGATGACACCCATGGGATGCTTGGCATTTGTTAGGCGGTTCACTTTAAGGCTAATATGCTATGAAAACTCCCCCGTAAACTCCCACAACTACCCTCCCCGTTTGGAAATGCCGCAACGGGAACGGATCCAAAACTCGGGAGCGAAACTGTTTTACCGTTTGCTGCACAACAAATAAACAAACATCTGGAAGCGTTCGGAACAGCCCATTAGAAGGGCTTTGGGTTTTGCCAAAACGGGGTAAATGATGAGGAATGGGCTGTCGCGAGGCTGCTGGAGACAGGAGAGAGGCCAGATGACAGAGCTGTGGGTGCTAAGCGTTGCCTTTTAGAGCTCAGCCGGCCTCGGAGAGTTCTACACCTGCTGCTATCTCCTCCTCCCTCACCCCTCCCCACCTCCTTGCCCTCTCCACCCGACATCTGGGGCGAATAAATGACTAATGGACGCATAAACATTGTTGTTGTCATTATGAAGGGGTTGCTTGCTTGTTTGACAAATTACTTGTTTATTAGTAATAGCTAAAGTAGCATGGTACACAAAGCCACCAAGACATCAAAATACAGAAAACGGCGTAGCGTGTTAGCATCGTCATGGCTGGTTTTACTGTAGCTGGTCCTCCCATAAGTAGCCTGGATGATGTCAGCAGAAATTATATTATGTTAGATGCTGTTACAAATATTGTTTAAAACTCAGTGTAGCCAGGTTCAGTTAAATGAACCTTGCAGAAATACCGGTATTATTATTACTATTACTTATTGTGCTTTAGTTTCTGTGTTTAGCTTTTGACTGTGTCACAGTAGCTAATATTAAGATCTCTTTGAGATCAGTTGAACACAAGAATTGTTTCTAATGACACTATTATTTTTGGCTTAGACGTTGCCTGATACATCTGCCATTGTATGGAAATATCTCATATCGAAATTCTAGTCAGAAATGTTTGTTAGTTCCCATTAAAAACATGGACAGGACATGCTCTACAAGGCATCTTAATAAATATATATGCCGTGTTGAATGGATAGTGTCTGATTTACTCAGATAATTACCCTATAAATATTAGGCCTTTTTTATAGTATAGTGTCTGCATGTCATAATATAATCTTTTAAGCCTGCTGTACTATTATTTTAGCTACAGCCAATTGCACATTGGCTTTGAGTCCTCTTTGCGTGGCTTGTCTTTGGGAGCTTTTGAGAATCAAAGCACAATATAGACAACGTGTCTTTCACTGCCATATGCTGTGGCCATCTGGACATTGACTGTAAAGTGAGCAGCCGAGGACTACTCAGCTAAGATGAATCCCACTGCCAACAAAACGCCATGACCTTTATAGTGTGTGTGTGTGTGTGTGTGTGTGTGTGTCATGAGTGTTGAGTGAAGCATCTTTACGAAGTGCTCAGACAATGTGAAGATACAGGCTAATCCCCTGAACCTGCGTCCATAACAATGTTTCCCAGGTACAGTACAACAGAGTCCAGCCAGAGTTCACATCTTTCAGTACAATTATTTGCGGTGTTGTATGATTCATTTTTAATGAATGGATGCTTTGTCACAAATCAGAACACATGCTGTTGTCAGAACATGTTATGGAAATACTACTGTAGCATGTGTATACTAGTGTACAGTGCATCACGCCAGTCCATTTTGCAGCAGAATTGTCTATTTCCATGATCTCAACCTGTGAGGAAAGCCTCTCCTTGCTTTATCAGTCATTAATAACCCATGCAGCCACAGAGAGGAGAGGATTGACCCTGGAACAATGATTATACATTAGAGCCAGCCTATGGAGATAGCTGAGCAGAAGTGACAAGGAATACCAGACCTGCAATGTGTCACCGTGCTTTCACAACGCTCAAACACATGCCCACAATCTTTCTGCAATGAGGAGAGCTCATTTTTGGAGGCAAGTCTGTCCTTGCTACAGCTCTGCCTGGTACTCACATTACAACTTTATATCTTTCCCAGCAGGCTTGATTAAAATGCCAAAAAGGACCCCTTAACATTCATGACAATTTTAAGCTTACGACTCCGGCATGCGAGTTCCAAACTGCTTTGAGATCGCCTGTCTTCCACCAAATGTCATTATTTCCTTGGTATCGAATGCCACTCTGCTCTCTCTGTATCTGAATAATTCTGTTTGTGCTCAGTTTGGGAAAATGTCAGTGACACTATTGTTTTTACCTTGCTCTTTGATGTAGTTGAGTGAGCCTCCAGAGTGTCTCCAGTTCTTAAACTGATGTCGGAAATATACAGTGAGCACTTCAAGTGGAAAGATAGCGCTGTCAAGTTGAATGTCAAGACTATTTTTCATTTAAACCTCAAATGTTTGTTTGTTGGCTCTTGCCACTATTTGTGTAAAAGTAGATCTTCTGCTTTGATATTTTCTCCTAATAAGAGATGTTTGAAAGTCAAGCTCAGAATGTGCCGAAATTGTTTTGACTAAAGGAAGCTAAATAGTTTCATTCTAATGCCACTTAAAGTTCACAGATCAAATACAGTTTTTGATAGCAGAATTTGCTGTAACTCTAATTCTACAAAATCCTTTGGAGATGTTGTTTTGTAGAACATTTATTAAAGGATAAATTACTTTGTAATAAATGTTTTACAGTACATAGAAAATAACGTGGTTTGCATTTTATATTTTAAACCCAAAAGCTATCGATTACAGTTATTTTCCTTGACTTATTCAACCACCAATGCTGAAATATGAATCCTTTCAGATGAAAAAAAAAACTGCTTAAACAGTTTGAACTCTCAGCAGTGGGAGAATGTGTAGCCTCCTAAATCTTTACCTTCCGTGACCATTGCAGACAAGCTAGGGTCATTTACGACAATACGGACTCAGTCAGACTCACCCATTTAGAACTATTCAGGCACAAACAGTCGTAAGTTTGAAACAAGAAGTTGTGAGTTCTTGCCAACCAGACTCAACCCTTTTGCAATAACATACTGCTGGTACGCTGGACTTTGGTCTCCTTCCCAGTTGCACTGGTCACTCTCGGGAAACAGAAGAACGTAAATCAGCTCAAATGGATAGGCCATACTGCTAGAATAAGCTCTGAAAGGGAACCGATAATGCAGTCAAAAGTATTATTCATGTTTCACCATGATTTGTAGCTATGGCTGGGGACATCTGAGATGCAGGTCTTGTGTTTCCAGGCTTACTTTTAGTCTGTCCAGAAGTTCGAGCAAGCGGGTTTGTGTGGCCTTTTCTATTTTCCAAAGGCGGGAGTCCATCATTGTAATTTATGACGGGAGGTCGGCTGCCAGATGGTTTTGGGTATTTTTACAGCAGGATGGATGGAGGGTCCTCCGGTTTTCCTCTGTGTCTGTAACCCTCGAAACAAATGACTCAGTGCAAGTCAGAGGCTGTCAAAGTGAGCCTGCTCTCCACCCTTCATTCTGATGAAGAGTCACTAACACTCTGGCAGATGCTGGACTACTTGTCATCCTAAAGGGGCATGGGATCGGGCCTGTGTAGTTTTATAATCACTGTATATTGCCAGAGCTGTTTACAGAATGCCTCATATTTTAGAGTTGTGCATGTACGGCCTAACAATACAAGCATACTTATACTATTATTATATTATATACAGTAGTACTTGGTTAAACAATGTTCAACGTGTTTATATAAAGCAATTATTCATATTTGGTTAGTTTAAATGTACTGTAGAGTAGTAATGCCTTTAACATCTAACATTTTACATTCAGTCCACACAATGGCTAGTTTCTTGCTGATTGTAAGTACGATTATTTATATAGCGCCTTTCACAGATATAAAATAAGAAAACGCTTTACTTTAAAACATCAACATGATGAGTAAAATGAAGGATACACATTAAACAATGTTCAGACCTGTGTAAAGACTGTGTAAATAAATAAAAATTTCAGCCGCTTCATAGAAATCTCTGCGGATCCTTGCAAGTGCAGTGTTAAAGGACAGGCATTCCAAATTCCAAATCCGAACAGCACGATCGCCCGTGTTTTGTAATGGGTGATCAGAATAATGAGAAGCTGACCTGAGTGATGGGTTGGTTGTGTATGGGTGCAGAAGATTGTACATTCTGCTTGGTCTAACAACTGTTCTACATCACCAGATCTTTCCATCCGGCATACAATAAAGGCACACATGCCATGTAATCACCAGTGCAATAAAAAAGAGGGAGACATAATTTACATAGCAACATAAAATAGTCTTCGGTTTCCGTTATCAGATGCTACTTTCCTTGGACCATGTGACCTCAATTGATATAGCATATACTAAAAGATTAACCTTGACTACTCTGGGTATGGAATAAGTCCTTACCCCAAGTGAAGGAGTTCAAGTACCTCAAGGTCTTGTTCATGATTGAGGGAACATTTGAGCGGGAGATTGGCTGGAGAATCTGAGCAGAGGGAGCAGTATTGCAATAATTTTACCTCACCCTTGTGACGAAAAAAGAGCTGAGGAGGAGGCCTCGAGAAAGACCCAGGACCAGGTGGAGAGATTATATCTCCACACTGGCCT
>JAODVN010000007.1:1475386-1488849 GCA_025434125.1 Chologaster cornuta
CCCCCCCCCCCCCCCCCCCCCCCCCCCCCCCCCCCCCCCCCCCCCCCCCCCGGCGACGACAACAGAGGCCACAGCACAACAACAGTACTCACGTCGCTTACAGCCGCACTTCTTGATCCGTTTGGGATCTGTGATGTCATCGTGGCAAGCTTTGCAGTAGAAAAAAGCTCTGGGGAAGGGGGGCAAAGATGGTTATCAAACACCACCGCCTGAGCTAGCCTGCCTATTGCTCCACACGGCGATGGCTACAGACGAGGACCCACCTCTTCACTTCTTTAGCATCGCTGGCGATAAAGAACCCCAAGGTTCCCTCCTGCATCTTTACATGGTTCCCCGGGTTGATGAGTATGCTGGGTTATCGGGTGGGGGGGGGACAGACACAACATGCTCATCAAAGATCTGAAGCCACGCCCTCTCGCTAGCTCACACCAACACAACGCTAATTAAGAGGAATGGTACACACGCGTAGAAGGCTGTAATAGGTGAACCTGGACCTGTTTTAGCATACAACTGCTTTGGACTGTGGTCCATCTGTTTTAATGTGAATTCGGGTCGAGAACACTGCCGTGCTGCTGCTGTGTGACCAAACACACATGCTCCTCATCTGACCACAAGCATGGACAAAATGTAGAGAAGCAATTCACTTTGAATCCTTTACAGGACTCTGTCATACAGTATATACTGTATTGGATTAACAAGGGAGGAGGAGAAATGTAGGAGGGCAAACATAAACAATAAAAAAAATGTTGGCAAAGGATTCAGCATTCAAGATACAACCTGCTCAAACAGATATTATGATGGCCACACTAAGACAAGGCTATTAATACAGATCATGTACACGCTGTTACCTGGGTTAGTATTAGACAGTGGGATGCAAGGGAATGAACAGCCCTTGGTCTAGCGTTCTCAAATTCTACAGTGTTCACTAAGGTAGTGCTGGCTAGTCTCATAATTCTAGGCAGCTATAGCAACCCAGGCAAATATTATCTATGAAATACTTTTTTACAGGATTTTAAAGATATTTAAGACACAAAAACACTGGAATGGTGAGATCTTCTTCCCCCCTGCTCAACAATTTTAAATATTTAGAAAGTTGACCCAATCAGTGATATTACATTCTGAATCCAAACGTGGCTGGCTGTATCATTCCCCATTAATTAGATCAAGACAAAGTGTAGACAATACACAAATACATACTGTACACACACACACACACACACACCATTAATGGTTACCTGTGGGCAACAAGCATCAATGATTGTGGGTGTGTGAACTGAGAAACCAATACACTGAAACCACACATCTTTGAGGGTCCTACTGCCCCAGCCAAGTAGCCCAGATGAAAGAGCCATACCACTTAAATCTAGTGCATCTTAGACTAGAACCTAACCATCAAATGATGTGTTTACCACTCAATGACATAGAAAAACTGTAGCAACTCATTAGCAACTAGTATGCAAAACCCCTGATTATATTATTTCCAAAATGTATTTAATGTGTTCAAAGGGTCAAGGCCGCTTGTAAATATCAGTAAACAGTACATCTTTCCTCTGGGCTCTATATAAATTATGTTAGTGTAAAAGAAACAGAAATATTATGGGAGCAATTGAATCTATGTCTCAATTATCAAATTGCCAAAAAATGCACTGAATTATTTTATGACAATAACAAGAAATAAATTGGCACATTAAATTGTTGCTCAGATTGAATGGCCCCCAAAGTATAGAAAATACATTACACATGCATTTAATCCAAAACAAATAAAAAGATACTGATCAAACCAATACAAAGTGACAAATATTGCTGCCCAAATTTGAGATTTCACAGGTGTGGTAATATAGGGCCTCATGGATAGGTTTAATTTCATCATACTTTGCGCTTAAAAACATGGCATCGTATGTATGAAGGCACGACTATAACGCAATTCTGCCTGCTGAAAAAACACAGGATAACAAAATGCGCTTTCCTATACATGCATTAATTCATAGAAGGGTCGAGGGGAGATATCCCAAAAATATGGGAGCAGATGCTCAAGGAGAAAGTGATAACCTACAGTATTCTGTTGAATGTATGAAATGGTTGGAACACAGACCACACTACTTGCCGCGTTCATGCTAATTTTAGTGGCCGGTGCCAAGTGCAGATTAGGTGATCAGTCACAAGTTTAGTACATACGTAAAATTAGATGATCTGGCTGCCCTCAATTTTGCGTTGCGCTCGCTAGTGTACGTCCATGAGGCCCTTTAGTCTGCTAGAGCCAGAACTATTGTTTTACTCAGGTGCAGTAGGCCTAAACCGCATCAGAACCTCATATTGTGAGCAACAAGGCAGGCATCAAACACCTCATGTGATATTGTGTCATTGCATGCAGTTATCAAAGTAAGAGGACACTAGTCAAACAGAAAGGCACTGCCATTGCAGCAGAGGCAACAGGACAAGATACGTAGATGCAGAAGGTTGCAGTAACTTCTGTGCAGTTGGATTGTTTCTCAAACACCAAACTGACAGGAAGTGACCTCACATAAGAACATCTACTCAAGAGACGCATGGGCTAAAGGGCGCATGATAGTGGACGAGAAACGCACACACATACAGAAAAATTTACACGCGCACGCGTACGCACACGCAAACACACACACAATAAACATAACATTAAGGAGACATGATGAAATGCGAGATTGAAATGTGCAGCACTCAAACATATTAGCCTTATCGTTATCCAATATTACTTTGGATAAACTGCACATTTAACAGACCCATGCCTGTCCTTAAAGACAAATATTAAATAGGTAAAAGCAATGGTAAGTGAGCGGCTGCTGGTGTGAAGAAAAGTATGAAACACATGCTATTGTGTCAGTCAACCACTGCCTGCAGCAATGGCAACAACCCTCAATTTATTTCCTGCACACATTACAAATGGACAAAATAGACTATTTGGTGACGATTAGTATTATTAGTATTCCTAATTATGAGTCCAGCTACGATAACCATGGCGTCCTGATTTAGTAATGATGTACAAAACGAACAGCCGGAATGAAAATAGTTAGTTTTAAAACTGACATTGAAAAGAAAGTGAGAAAAAAAGTGAGAAAAACACACTTAGCAAGAAGGATCATAAAGGACAATAAGGACATATTCAAATTATAACAGGAGGTAGATATAGAGAGTGAGTGGCCTCCATACACCGACAACAGCAGAAACAAAAGAAACAGAACATCAAACAAGTCCAATTTATCTATCCTCCCTCTGCCTGCAAAGAAGTTAGTGCATTTAGCACAAGGGACACAATGAAAAAAACACAAAATAAAACAAGCGTTAGGAAAAGACGCCTGTTTTGTGATAGTGTTGGAAAAAAATATCCTTGGGGAAACTCCCAAAGTCAGAGGCTTTAATGGCGGAGAAGGGGTCGGAACTTTGGAAGTAAGATAAGGTAGAGGGCATACCGCTTTCGGCTTCTGCAAACAACAAGAAAAGATCTCAAATCAAACATTTGTCATGAACAAAAAATGTTTTACGGAGGATATACAGTACAGTATTCACTGATAATTTTTGACCTACAGGCTATTGCAGTTACTTGTGGCAGCAAAATGCAGCTGTACTCTGGGCAAAGACATAAAATGTTGTCAAATCATACATCCCCTATTGTTTTTATTATCCTCGAACCAGGATAAAACAGTTACAGGTCTAGTGTGATACATTCGAAATGCAGCTTTGTCAATTGCCACAAAGTCAATTGGATAAATAATTCAATTGACACTTAGTAGTGGCACTTAATAATTAAAAATAATACTTATGTATGTATATTGTAGGTATAGCAACAACATATGGCCATGGTGTACCATTGCCAGACATAAGATGAGGAACAACATGTCCTATTAAACAGCAATACACTTTTTTATTGCTGAAGCATTTATCTACTAAATTTAAATTACTGCCAAAACACTAAACACTAGTTTGTATAAAGTTGTGCCACTGTGTGTTTTATTTAATTTTAATAGAAAAAATAGATATTGTACAAAAGTGCTTCCTACTGATATATTATTACAATATAAATGTTCTATACTTGATTGGTGTGATTTGAAAACTCATACAAGTACAAGTACAGTACAAGCTTATAGAAGGATCGCTGTTGACTCAAATGTCTATTGTGTGTCTTATTTTAACACATATTTCTATTACTATAAATCATGTGCAGATTTTTCTCAGTGAAATTATAATTTGAATTGAAATTAAATTGAAAAACATTTATACATTTCATGAAAAAATGTCAGTGCCCAAAAACATTTGACACAGGTTATGGGGGTGGGGTGCATGGGATTTGGCAAACTGGAATATTGTACTTCATGTATATACAGTAGAATGAAAAATATTTACAGTATGTGAAATTACACTAAGCTTTATGGCAAAACATGCTTTACGTGAACTTTGTTGTTTTGGCCTGCCTGCCAATCATTTTCAAGACATTCCACCTTTTAAATAGACCTTACTCCACAACGAAGTAGAAACAAATTAAACATTCTTGTAAAACTGTTAACAAAGGGCCTTTATCAACCTTTATAACATCAAATGAGACAAACATCAAATGCAACAGAAGTGGCAAACTAAAGGTTTGGAAGCAAAGTTAAATTATTCCATTGAAACAAGCGTGTGAAACAGCAGCTTGACGCTAGTTAAAGCTGGTGTTTATGGGGTAGTATACACACCTGCTCTCTCTCTGCTCAGACTTGTATTCGATGGCGATAAGCAACAGCTTCAGTTTCACATAGCACAGCCTGTGACACACGCATAGGATAACATTAAAGCTGGGAGATTAGCAGAGCTCTTTTGTGATTTTGTTACAGGTATACTGTTCAATTACAATAATTGGTCATTAACTTTCCTTGGTTAAAGGTAGACTCCTTGACGATGTTATAGCACACCCAGAAACCATCCCTGGCTTGTTGATAAACACATGTGCATCAGCGCAGGAGAAAACAAGAAAAATGCTGATTGGTTGAGAGACCAGCAAGATCCCTCCCTACACGTTTAGGTTCTTTCTAAAACAAGCCAGGGAGATTATTTGCATTTGTAGGGACAATCGAGAAGCCTTCCTTTAACCTAACTTGGTCACCTTAAAAAAAAACCTTCTCATTTGTTTGACTCGCCAAACCAAGGCTGGAACTTACTCGCAAATTGTAGGGAAGGTTAGACCCACAAAGGCACTAGACAAATACTCTGTGTACATCTCGTTAGAAACACCTTCCAGGTAATACTTCTGCCATGTGTCTTCCTCGATCTGACAAAAACAAGATTGCGAAAACATCACTTCTGCAGAAGAGGAACAATATGGCCTGCAGATGTTCTATGAAATCACACCAGATAGATCATTATAGACTGATCTATCAACATTATGACATGAGAACAGCCCTTTGATAGAGGACAGCATCGTTAGAGCTCCAGAAACACTGAACGGGTTCCACAGACTACGAAATCACAGAGAAAATATGAAGTGCAAGTCTAACGCAAAACACTCGTACATATGTCTGTTCTCTGGACAGAGTTGTCAAGATTCCCTGTGGAATTGACCACATTTGATAAAACTATTCCATCTGACAGTTGGAAAGCGTTAGAAACCGCTGAGCTGCAATAACAAAAAAAAAATATCGGAATAAATAAATAAAAAAAGCATCAGTCCAGTTTTTCAACCCGCTAACAGAAGTGGTTGATAACGTGCCAACCCGCTAATCCATGCATCAATAACAATACTAGTAACGATTAATGTTTAAACAATGATGTGACCCTGTCTAAATTCACCTTGTTGAAATCCAAACCGTATACACAATGCTGGACCTGTGCTTGGAGTTACCTCAATGAAGGACCTCATGGAGAAGAGATTAGCTAGCATGGTGGACAGGCCCTGGGCCAGGCAGCTCTGGGCTATGAAACCTGCCTTCAGCTCGGCCAGACAGATAGCATCATCACCCTCTTTCCAGTTCCAGCTGGGAATGTTCAACAGATGGGCCTACATAATAATAAGACATGAATCCCAAAAGGTCATACGTTGCTAACTGTTTAGTGAAAAATATAAGGTATAAGTTTGTACAGTATGGAAGTTAGACCAATGATATGTTTAATGGTAAGAGTCAGCGATTCTGGAGGAAGACATTGATATTTGAAAACTATCAAAACAAGAACCCGCTAACAGTATATAATGCTCAATGCTATTGCATGCTCATCCTGAAGATCCACTGGACACACGCGGCAAAGGATAGAAAAGTGCTCTGTGGTGCGGTTTGCACCATTTTGTTTGTGTTTCCATTTACTCTTTTTTCAACACACACTCAGAAGAGACAGCTAGCATACCAATAGTAGATACAGAATATAATAATATTAATAGATGTGTTATTTATTTTCTATTAATTGCTGACTCTATCATTATTTGCGTAGCATGTAGTGTAATATGATGCACAGCAGACTATCCTTTATATGGACTGTGTAGTTACAGTATGTTATGTTATTTTTATCCTTACACAATAAGCAAAACAAAACACAAACAAGGTAGTTTTCTTTTTTTTTCTACCATATCTAAAACTTTGGCCTTACCTTGTTGTGATATTGTAGCATCTGGGTGATGATTCTGATTTTTGGGTGATAGTTTTTGATTGAAATGACCCTACAGTTGAACATTAAAAACATGATGTGAGGCACAATGTTTCAACTTCCTTTCCCACTGACTTCAAAGTCCACAGGACATGGTACCTCATGATGTTCGAGGCGTCTTCTGCGTCGGGGTCCGGACAGTATTTGTTGGCTAGGATTAGGCAGGCATCTGCTGACTCGATCTATGTACCCCGGAGCAAATAAACACTGATGTAAGACACATGTAACCCCACTGAATACTTGCCATCCATCATGGGAGCTTATTGGTAATAATTTCAAATCATGTGCCTGTCATGCACGTATGATTTATGAGTCTATTAAGCTGCGCGCATTTCAACATTTCAACACCACAGTATCGGGATTGTTCTCATTGACTGTACCTTCACTCTGGCCAAATCGTGAGGGTTGAGAACAGATCCCTGGTAGAACTCCACTTGTGTAAAGTGGCGCTTGAACAAGGCTTCCAGCTCAAGATTAGGGGAAATACTGACAGACACACACACGTGCAAACAAGTTAGGACATACTGTGCAATCTGTGACACACAATACATGTGTTGTTGCTATAAATCACTTTTACCTAGATCAATTTTAACAGTCACTATTAGCCTGCACTGTAGTAATAGAAGGAAACATTACTTTTACAGGAGAACTTACTTATGGAGAAAAACTATTTCTACATTGACATCATCCCTGTCCTTGTGTAGGAAGTCTTTGAGGAAGTTGGAGACACTTTCGAGGGTAATATGACCGCAGACCACAATATGCCTGGAAGGGAGGGTGAAAATCATCTTGAGCAAGCAGCATAAATCACAACAGACCTCAGCAAGAATATCACTCATACTGGAGCACTCTAAAATCTAACTCTCAATACAGAACATCTATTCACATGTCAAAAAACGCTCAAAGCAAATAAGTAACTGAGTTAAAAAAAAATTAAGAATAAACTGAATATTTTCCCTATACAATGAAAGCGGTAACATTTTGAAAGACAAATGCAATCAAACACTCAACGTTGAACCACTTTAGAAAACCTAAGATATAATCACACTGGCTGCAACGGTCGGGATTTGGCATCCGTTCTTATTATAAAACTGGCCCCGCTGGCCAAACCACCCCTTTGTGAACGGAATGAATGTTGACAAAGACATGTACATCAATATTCTCCGGCTTTTTTACAGAACATTACTAAAAGCTTCCAAAGTGATTTAAAGGCCTGTGGCTGACTCAAATTCTAAACAGGACTCCAGACGGTTTGACAGGTCCCTGGCAAGATGTATACCGTACCGTAGCACATATAAGCAAGTCCTTTGTCAGATGGCACGCTGGGCTGATTACACTAGGAAGACAATAAGATGTCAGCTTGGACTGAGGTTTGGACTGGGATTGTGTCTTAGTTATTTGTCATCTGACTGCATTACAGTCCACAATGATCAATTTACATGGGAGGCTTGATAAACACAATTATGGGACGATTGCCCTTTAGGCAGATAGAATGTCACTTTTTGTATAGGCAATTTATAATAGGTGATATTTCAGTTTCTAAAAAAAAAATTTCTAGTTCTTGTATCATTTGAGTTAGAAGCAACATGCATATATGAAAACGCCAAGATACTGAGTAAGTGACAAACCCCGTTTTGACTTCACTTCATTATTCAGCCATGTGTAATATGGCAGTTAATTGCACAATGGACTGAAGACATTGTACATGCTTCATTTGTATGGTGAATACAGTAATGTAAAACTACCCTTTATAAGTTACAGTACACTCAGATGTCAACAAGTGCGGTGCCAAACCCTCAAATGAGAAACCAAAACACACAGGAATAAAGCCCCTATACGTCTAGAACTTGTGTGTACAAAGAGGGCAACCTACAGTATGTGGTGACAATAGCTTATACCAGGACATGCCAAGAGTCAAACTTAACCACTCTCTCTTTCACTGGAGTCACTGGATTTTAAAAGATCAGTAAAACTGCATTAAGTTACTCTTTTCTAAATAATACTATACTGTATATGGTTTGCTCTCATATGTGTTTAAATCCTACATGTAAATCATGAGGCAAAAAGTGCTTTAACAGATTTCCTGTCATCCAAACATGGTTTGATACACATGGAGGGTGGTGCTGGGGTCTGGCCTATATGTAAACAGTAAGCATTCAGTGTACACATCTGCAATATATTGCATTATTCTGTAAAAGGGAAAGAAAACTCTCCATCGATGACAGACGATAACCACAGCCCCCGTCCAGTCCATCATACAATCGACTTACCCGCACCAGATGTAAAGGAACTGAACTGACTTGGACTTGGCAGGGGGAGTGTGTGTGTGTGTGTGTGTGGGGGGGGGGGTGCCTGGGTGATGCACTACATAATGGTCATCACAGATGCCGTATCTGTCCATTAAGGGAATCTAACAAGCAGCTGTAATTGCATGATTGGCCAGGGATGAGTAAAAGACTCATGTGGTCACTCTACTGTAGCTGATGAGCTGAGATATTTGCGGGCAGCCAGCCGTACTTGGCACACGATGTCTCTCATTTCAGGAGATGAAAGGCGTCGTCATGTTTTCCTACTCCCAGTGTGCAGATACCCTTCTTCAAGGGTAAAGTGGATACAGAGATCTGTGGCCTAGCGCTGTTGGGTTCAGGTTTAGGCTAGGAGTTCTGACTGCACTGATACAATACTGTATACAGCTCAATGAATACTAGCGCATATTGTGCATAATCGTGCATGCACGGAACTCATACTGTACTGCAAGGGCCCGAGACGCTTCGCTAGAAACGTGTCGCTAGCAAAACCATTGTTTTCGTATGGTACAGCGCGACTGGCTTGCGCTTTCTTATGGCGCCTTGCTTTGCGTTTTGTTTTTAGCGTTTTTTTAGACACGCATAAATGTTCTTAACTCAACTCCCGATGTTTTTCAATCTGACAGTTGGCTCGGGCAGCCATTCTCAATGGCGCATGCAGCCCGTCTCTGTGTGATCGGGGGTTTATCAAAGTGCTTCTGAAGCGTCCGCGCCATTAGTGATGCGTCTCGGTGTGATCGGGGCCTAAACAAGTAGAAAACTTACTGGGTTTGTATCTAATATATTGGACTCCAAGGATGGTCCGTCAGCAGTTAGAAAATATGGCACTCATTTGTTGTTTGTTAATAATTAAAAAAAAAAAATTACGGGGCGGTGTCCAGTGATTATATCATGTGTTCCCCCCAAAAAAATACAGGATATCGCAAATGGCAACATTACAGAGAATGTTGTACAACAATCATCAAACCAAAGCATTTCAAAAAGCAACAAAAAAACAATAGAGCAATTCATGCACATATAATGCATGGGTATATGACACACACAGCTGTACAGCTAATAAACAAGGTACTGCTTGCTTGGTATCACAACACACAGAAAAGGTGGCATCGCAGATCATGCACCAAATGGCGTGCAGAAATATGAGGCACTTCCAGCTGTCGAGACTTACAACACACAAACACAAAAGAACGAAGAGCTCAAATGTCAAGTGATATATATTACTCATATACTGTACTGCACTAATCTTTCATTTATAAAAAGAAATGTGCTCATTTCATTAGCAAAACAAGGACATCCGATATTCTAAGGAATATATTATGTAAAGTTGGTCAAGCAGTTAAACTGAGGCACTCCAGTCCAGGTATGTTTTATTTAGCAGCATATTGAGTTCATTCAATGGCACTAAGCAGAGTGCAGGCCTTACAATAAATAGCCTACCAACATAACTACGAGGAAAATCTATGTTTACAAAACAATAACTGAAAAAAAACGATGTTTAACAAAAACTGAATGAACTGGAAAACTAAGGAAATAAATGAATTTAGACTGGCCTATTCCAATAATAGAGCACCACTAGCTCTTCACCATAAAATACTTATAAGTATATCTTACACAATCAAAATACTACTACGGTGCATATTACTATACAGGGCATGGGCTAACCGTGTGACAGCGAGGACTCAAGACACTTGCAGTATCGCTCGGTAAGGAATTGAACCGGAGACCACAGTGTTTCATGATGGTCTCTAACCAACCGGTCACATTCTGGGGTTTCCTCCCCTCCAAGCACCAACTGCTGCAGCTTTATGCTCAATGTATAGCTTGTACAATTACAACTCATATTCTGAAGCCGTCACTGGTCAAACTAAATAGCATGAGCTCCTATTTCAAATGCACTTGCGGGTCGTGCAAGGGAGTGCTGCACGGCCCCCTGCTCAGTTGGAGGCGGAGGCGCTATTGGTCTCCGCCGCACACCCATCAGGTACTTGTTGAGCTAGGAAGAGATTACGCCAGTTCACCCATCATTACTTCAAATGTGCGTTCTTGTCAGCTTAATATAACACAGAATACGTGACCATTAAATAAGGGCGTGCCTAATACGCAGAGAGCATACGGTCTATGTACGCCGATGCTAGCCCTCGCAAGAGGCATTCACAGGTGTATGACACCAGGTCAGCCAGGGTTGAAGCCGGTTGTCGTGCCAACTGCTGTGTTGCAGCTCAGCCTAATGAAAAGCACAGACAGGGCCTTAATGGAAAGCACATTGACCTGAGTGCAATGGGCGCCTGTCATTATGACATCCGCACATCCAGCCTGAGCTCAGAGCCCCTGTCACCAGAGAGCATGGTGTACGCTACACTGCACAGAGCAGTGGACACAGAGGTTTCTTATGCTTCAAGACGAGCCCCCAAGGCCCACTTTAAATGACAACACAGTCATAGAATGAAGGTTCAATTGAAAACAGAGCATCGTGACCTCATTGTTTGTTAGCAAATTTAATCAGTTGAATATTGGTCATCTCTAAATCTCCTTTTCTACAATGAGGCAGATGGTTCTGTGCTGACAACTACTAAATGCTAATGCACTGAACCCCCATGGCAATAATAAACCCACATGACAGACGCACTTTGCATATCTGTCAGGATCTACTCATATATACACACAAAACACATATCTAAATTATTATTAAGAGGCCTGTGCCACTACTGAGAGCCTTCCTGCTTTGTGGGTAGCGTCTGATTGTTACCATATGTACTCTACGCACTGAAGGCCTGGCAAGAAAGAAAAAGAATGGGTGGATGGGTGAGAAGAGAAGTGTGAGTCATCAGTTTTGACAAGGCCTTCTCTCAACATCTGTTTGTGAGCACAGGTTCAGAGCAAGGTAGCCAAACATACTGTAGTGTACAGTAACATCTCATCAATCCCATGCCGTCACACGGAAACTCATCTTTAGTGCTTTGCGTTTCTGCTAATCCCCGCTAATCCCCTTGGTTGAATACAAACACGACTCACATTTTAGGATGTGCGTTTGTCTTGTATTAAGGTGTAAAATCTTACAGCCTGGTATCAAGACACTCCAAATGACTTGTTTCAACACATTAAACTAATAATGAATTTGGAGGAATCAATAATAATGGAATAAATGCTTCTTCTACTGTTGCCAGCCAAAATAACTTTAAGTGTTCCATTTATCAAATTAAGCGATTCCTTGTTTCTTAACTGTATGTTCTTTGTACAGTGGCCAGCTGCACATGCTGAAATCAATATAATGCACTTCATAGAGCGAGCACTTTGCACTTGGAGGAAGATAAATGTGTGCTAACGTACAGTATGTTAAGGTCCAGACACATAGTTGTAACAGTACTGCTCAATATGTGATGTGTTAATCCTAACAACTACAGTTAAACACGGATGAACACATAAACCAGACTGGAACCAAGCAGGCAGGCAAGCCATACATCAACTCAGAGCTCTCCAATGGGAGTGGGGCAACCAGCATTCAGGGTGTGGGGTTTGACTGAAGATCATGGCCAAAGTCGTGTGGCACATTTGATGATGCAAGCGATCAAAGTTGTGCCACACGGGGATGATGACGATGATGATGAGACTAGTGGTGACAAACTGAGGGGTGGAAAGAACGCTGTCTTTTTCTCAGGGCTTATAGAGGTCATGATCGATGACAGACTAGTGCGGTTCACAGACACCATGCAAAACATGACTAAAAACATGACGGAAATGCATGCAGAGCCACAGTTGAAACAAGAACGTGCCAGACCTTTTTCACAAAGTGAATATTGGGTCTGTCTGGTTAACACCAGGCCATGGTTGATCAGCCATTTCAGTCAAATGTTCTAAACTTCAGCAGCGTTGAACCAGGCTTCTGGGGTGAATAGTTACTGGGAATAGTTACTGAGTATCATTATGATGCTTGTGCCAACTGAGGTTGGACCAAGGCGTCACATTCCACAGTTTGGTGGTTTGTGTGTGTGTGTGTGTGTGTGTGTGTGTGTGTGTGTGTTTACGGTGTCAGACATGACACTGACCACCTACAGTCAGTTTAATGTAGTTTTAGCCAGCTCCATGGTATACATTATGTATTACATTACAATGTGAATGTCCACCACTTCATATTCTGTATAGTGTGCTAGTTTTGCAGAATCTACTCTAGATATTAGCTAATTTAGGATAATGTACGTGTGTGTATTTGTAAAGTGTGATGATCCAAAATCAGCCTTACCATCATAAACAAAACCAGTACTGTTTCCATCTCCCTCCCCTCCTCTCCCCATAAATCTGAAATGTCCATGTCCGTTAACGTAAATTAGGATGAAAAATGTAGAAATTGCAGATTGTGTCATCTGTCCAATTTGTCCCTGCGATAGCCCCAAGATATCAGATTGTGTGCCACGCTTGGGACTGCCCTATCTGTTGTGCCAGATCACATAAATATTGTTTACCAGAAGGCTGCGTAAGCAGAGCTATTTCAAAACCGAAGGGATACTAATGGAAAAACTACAG
>JAODVN010000007.1:1558388-1572373 GCA_025434125.1 Chologaster cornuta
TATCATTGTCAATACCACTGTCAGGTACAGGTAGGTCAAGCATGATCAGTTTTCGTCGAGATTTGACAGACTGAAAGAAAGAGGTCTCTTAGGTCAAACTAAACTTTTAACTTGTGCCAATTTAAAAGGTTACTAGTCATGTGAGCTTGACTATAGTATTAAGACGCATTAAAGGTAAAACTAGTTGGAAAGTCACAATAACTGCAAAACTAAAACATTTAATAAAAAAAGTACAAAAGTACTACAGTGGGGTATTCCAAGAAGCAAGCTAAGAATATCCAGATTTACCTAAAATACTTTATCTTGAAAAACAGAATCTAACAGATAAGGCTTAATGCATTCCACCTGAAAAAAAAAAAACTGACAAGTCAGTATTATGACGAGTATTATGGCCATGCACAAGGTAGTTCAAAAGCCCTGATTAGACAATTGTAGAACATTTATTGAACACTGGCAAGATGTCTCAAAAAGACGGAATAAGAGCAGTGGTCTATTCACTGCTTATGGAGCTATATTAGCAATAGAGTGAAGATAAAAAAAAAACTGTTGTGATTTAAGGCAAAGAAGAGACTGCACTAGACCCTGCCCTCTTACCCTGTGTGCCTTTGTGTTTAGTGTAGTGATGTTCCATAATTGTATTTTATCTTTAATGTTGGTACTGTTAGTTCCAGTGTGTCAGGGTACAGTAAAGGTTACACTTTTAATTACAATTACCCTCCTTGAAGGCATAGTTTTTAAACCGTCTATAGTGACGTCATCAATATTTGTTCTCACATGGTTTTTCAATACGTATGGTTAGGGTTAGCCTAACCCTTAAATAGCTCAAGTAATTTAACTGTAGGCTAGATATCTTGATTAAATCTGATTATAACTGCAATGGATGCCTACACCTTACTACTTATATCAGAAAAGTATTCAAAATAGTATTATATTAATGTAAGCATATTGGAAATATACATACATCTCTCAAGTATTATTCAGAAAAAATATATGTGCTAAATGAGCATTCAAACGGAGAAAGCAAAGTCTGTACTTGTTTTGGGACACGAACATGACAAAAGTGATGAAAGTGTGGCCACAGTTGGACATTCTTTGTAACTAAACCTAAATTAATCTTGAGTTAGCCTGGTAGGGAGCAGGCTAGTTCAGATGCATAAGTTACCTTGGTTACTTAGCAATGGAGCTGAACTCTCACTTAAATTAGTGAGAATAAAAAAAATGTGGATTGGATTTTCTTTTATTTGGCTTGATGGAATCCCTCCAGGTCAAATGCTACTAATAGTAAATGAACATGATATTTAGAGTGCCCACGGGTTATCCTCAACAAAGGCAGTTAAAGGTATCAACATGGTTAAATAAGTCACTGATATAAGATTTACAAAAATAAAACACATTTTGGGTAACTTCCGATTGGCGAATGTGTCAAACATGACCAACTGTCAAATTTCAACATCCGATTTAAGTGTGTGTGCGTGTGTGTGTATGTTTGTATGTAGTAATGTCCATAGCTGCTCCTATAATACTGTGCAAGTCATCAATGAAATCTGTATTTCCGAGAAGGCTTCAAGCTCACATAGGTCTTCTTCATGTCATCGTCCTCCTCTTTCTTGACAAGCTGATATCGTTCTCCTTTGGTAGTTACCACTTGATTACCATGGTAGCGTACAAGTTTCTTAGGGGCCTGGAGCATTTGAAAGAGCACTTCATTTTAAGCACAAAACTAAAGTAATCCTCACATCAAAAGGCTGGATGATACGGTTAGAACTTACATCTTTGGGGGCGACAGGCCTGTGTGTTTTCTTGTCTTCTTCTCTATCTACCAGCATGTACCTGGGGGTGAAGAATAAACAAACCAACAAAAACATACATATCTTATACAAGATCCTCACATCAAAGATGTCACATTTTATGAAACCACAGACTTCATACTTTTCAAGGATGCTCTCCTTCAGCTTCTGGTCTGCCTGTGCCACAACTTTCTCATGGTGTATCTATGATACAAATGCTAGACTAGTTACCAACCAAAACCAAAGTAGACAGAAACACAAATATGACAGTCTTGAGTATTGGCTCACATGCAGGGGAGAAGGGCTGAGCTGGACATCCCCTTCTATGATAAGGCGTACAGCTTCCTCCATGTCACCCTTGGCAATAGACAAGGCGCTGCGAGCCTCTGACATGCTACACTTGGGGAACATCTCCAGCATATGTTGCTCCGCCTCCCACACAGGCTCTGGCATCTGTAGAAATAGCATATGCACATTTAGCTAATTTCACATTACCATTCTTCAATTTGCCAACCATATATTTAGAAGTATTTAGAAAAAAAATGCATTTGTAATATTCATTGATAAGAAACATGTTCTTCACTTGCTTTTCTTTGGGTGAATACCTTTGCAGTGGCGCCCTCTGTCGGTGTATTAAGGTGTTGCGTCACTTTCCGTGATGAAGATTCAGTAGACGGTACACTTAGTTTTAACGGATTCTCATCTGTCCTTGCTGTAGGCGCAGTATTTTCTGCATCAGACAAACAGCAGCCGCACAAATTAATACCAATAGTTCAAACAAGCATCACGAGATGTATGTGCAGTATTTAAAATATCCATCCAGCCATTCATATCCGCTTATCCAGAGTCGGGTTGCGGAGCCAGCAGCTTCAGTAGGGGACTCCAAACTTCTCTTTCCAGAGCCACATTATCCAGCACTGACTGGGGGGTCCCAATGCATTCCCAGGTCAATGTGGAGATATAATCTCTCCACCTAGTTCTGGGTCTTCCCTGAGGCCTCTTCCCAGCGGAACACCTCCCCAGGGAGGCGCCCAGGAGACATCCATACCATACCACCTCAACTGGCTCCTTTCTACTCCAAGTTCCTCACGGATAGCCAAGCTTCTCGCCCTACTGTATCTCTAAAGCTAGAACTACACAGCAACGATTTCGCTTGTTTGTGTGGGAGTGACTGCTTATGAACAGAAATCGCCAGGTTGCTGGTTGACTCTTTCGTGTAGCTGCTGGACAGACTGCTCCTATCAACTTTTTCTAGCGATTCTAAATTTGAATCGTCAGCGAGAGCTGAAGGAAACCGCCAGCGTTTCTGCCAATCAGAATCTAGGCTTTCTTGCAGAGTAATATAAAAAACACAAAAACCTAATAACAGTGAGAACAAGTAAACTGTTTAACTGTTTGGATTTCAACATTATACCTCCAAATCAAAGCAAATGAATGGAAATGTGGCGTGTTGCTTGCCTGTTTGTGTTTCCTTTCAGTCTTCTCTTCATTTCAATTTAAATTAACAAAAGGCATAGAGAGGTCTACATTTGATAAACCAAGCACTAGGCTACCAGATTACGGTGTCAGTGTTGTGGTTCGCTCTTTACTAGCTGTCAGTAATATTCCTGCAACTTCCTTTTTGCGGTTTTCTTTGTTTTCCGCTTAGACTCAGAAGGTAGCTGAATGAGTGTCCATGCACGGGCATGTGCTCATACATGGAACACTCACAGTCGCCGAAATGGTAATTAGACTGTCGCTAGAAGACACCCTGTCGCTAGTCCACGCCATGGTGTAGTTCTATCTTAAGAGAGACACCCGACACCCTCCTGAAAAAACCCTAATTTTACGTATGAGACTACATTCAGATATTGATGCATGAATGCATTACCTGAGCTCCGAGCTACAGCTAGCTTTGAAGCCAAGCTGAACATCATTTCACACACCTTGACACTGTAAATAAAAAAACAAAATATATATATAGTTATATTTAAAGAAACAGCGTGATTCCATGACCATAGACATCTAGAAGAGTGTTGCATCAACTCACAACTCACAGTTCACTGAAATTGTTGATGCATTTATAGACTATTAATTACCAAAACATTTATTTATTTATTTATTTATTCATGACCAACAAGGTGCATGGTTTGCACTGCAGCAGCAGAATGATGCATAGTGTGCTTCTTTTAAGCACACACAGCATGTATAGAGACTTATGCTATAGTTAGGTTCAACCTCACCTGTCAATTTCAGCAAAACCAGGAATGTAGGCCTCCAGCATTTCAGCAAAGATGTCTACATCAAAGTTTTCCTCCACACTCTCCTGGGAGCCAAGATCCTCCAGGACTCCAGTGATGTAGGAGAGCAGAACGTCATCCAGTGTGCTTCATGGGACAGTGGGGGAGCAGTTATTGTCAGGAAACAAATATTGTATTCAGTTTCCAGCCAAACAAATCATGAGAATGGTTGGCAGTGCCCACCAGGGTGGAAACATTCATGACATATTTGCCACCCTAATAACCATTCAGTACAACAAATAATTAGATTATTGTTGTCTTGCTTGAAGTTGAGAGTGGGACATCATTATAAATGCATCCTGTCTTACCTCAGATCTGCATCAGGAATTAAAGTCTGAATAAACTCGTGGAGTGCATCATGGATAATTTTGTGCAGGTCCATTGCGTCCCACTAGCTGTGCAGATGAGGATAAATAACATCAGTGAATTGGCTTGAGCTGTTCAAAATTTTATTTCCAGGAGATTTCCAGTTTCTATTATAGGAGTGGCATAATTATAATCTTAATATCAAAGCAGTATAAACAAGTCATGGTGCTGTGCTGACGACAAGCTTACAGCCCTACAGCGCTGCTGTCAATCATGTCACAATATTCTCTTCATGGATTAGCTGGTCAGTGTCAATGGTAACGAAGGTGTACGTATGACGTATGTTATTGTAGCTTTCATTCTTAGAAAGTAAGCTAAAATATAAAGTTTCTAATGCCTACTGGTACTGTTATATGTCCGACCAAACGACGAATGCATTTCTAGTTATGAAGGCACTGGTAGTCTTACCCAACAAAACGAGTACCGTCCATGTAAATATCAGTGCATGCAAAATTACCAATCGTTTACATATGTTAAAGTTTTAATAATATTAGGTAGCTAGCTAGCGTGTGCATGCTAGCTTAAAGCTGTTATTCAACTTACCAATTCGCTATTGCTTTATATCCATATAATACATGTGTGCTTACGCCAAATGAAAGTAGTGAAGCATGAAGAAAAGCGCGTATCCAAAATGCATTAGACAAGCAAGGCTGCATTCGAACATTCAATCATTTATCACGTCCTTTGTTCGCCCGCAAAGTTCAAAACATTACAACGTCACTTCCTGGAGAAGTAAACACAGCCTTGTGCGTGTGATGCTCAATTTAACGTGAGTATCAAACTAATATTCTAATAATAATATAATATAATAATTCCGTACATTAGTTACAAGTCTTCCACTTGCATTATCTACGTTTTTGTCCACCAGGAAGAAAGACCAATGTTATTCTCAACAAAAACAAACAAATGATCTTCAGAGTTTTCATCTTTATGAAAATAAATTAATATTAATAAAAAACAAATGAAGTCAAAACATGATATCAACATGAATTATTATTTTGTCAATTCCAGAAACGCTTTCATAATACAGTTTACATGAGCCTGGATTAAGGCCATGGTTAAGGTTAAGGCCCACACCAGACTACCCCTGTACCTGTAGTTTACTCTCACTTCGTGATCTTACATCTTTTGCCAGATTCATACATAGTTGATGACGATGATTAACTGTTATCTGAGGCAAGATCAGTGATGTCATTAGATCCTACTCTCAGCCTATATAGCAGCCTTTGTTGGTATTATAGCAGATATGTTGCTGTAAATTAATAATGGCTGCTCAGTTGTTTCCTTGCACCCTTAGTTGGCAGTATCTCATGTGCCAGACTGTAGTATTTCATCAAGGCTGCCTGTGCAGGAAATATGGTAGCCTACAACACTCACCTGAAAAAAACACTTCTTAAGTTGGCTGAACTCTATTTCAACTCCAAGATCATGGGCAGCTAGTGGGTTTTAGGTATTGAGAGAGCAGAAAGCATAACAGCAAAGGAATTGCATAATGTTTATACCCATTTTTGAATGAATACGGTACAAACTGTTTATTATCGTTGAAATTATTGTTATTTCCAAATTGTTGATTAAATAAACTGTATTCGGTCCTTGGACTGTGGTTTTAATTATTTAGTTTGTATCTAACCTACTTTAATCTGTAATTCATCAATTAAAGCATGGCACTAGATGGCAGCATTGAGTTATCTGTGACAAAAGGAGTTCCTGTCCACCTTCTGAGGGCAGTTTCTCTTGAAAAACAAGTGATTTGTTAGAGCAGAGCCTATGTTCTTTTTATGGCATGTCAGGAACTTTGACTAGCCTATTATTTTGTTGATTACCTCAATCTGGGAAAAGAAAAGCTGTCCTAAAAGTTGTTGAGAAATATAGTAATTTATAGTGAATCCAGGTTAATATGTCCCACTGTCATAAATAAATACACCTGAGTATTATACAGAACCGATAGACTAGGCCTAACCTACTCAAAACAGTATTCTATAGTGCAATATCTCATGGCTTTTAGGCAATTTTTGGTTTCATAATTACTCTTTTGTTTGTTAAATCCTTTAGTTTCACTTGCACTAATATAAGTCATTGTAGTGATAACAGATGCTAATTGCTGAGAGCTTTTACTATTCATTTAAGTATAAAGAAGACCACAGTCTTTGTGTGATTCACTGAAGGTAGCCTAATTTCAAGTGGGTCTAGTTGGGATTTGATACTTTTCACCAGCAAGCATTTTACAGTAGATGATTTTACAGGCACATTTTTAAATACACCGCCATGTTCAAAAACGCAAACCTATGCATGTTGTTGTTGTTGTCAATAGAAACAGTGCATGTGTTAATGGCAGGTTTACAAACATACCCTTCACTTTTTTCACTGGTACAATCAAGCAAGTCATGCAACCACACCTTGTACTTGTGCCACATATTTCTATTTTTACACAGACAATAGAGGCCTGAGATACATATGGGGATGCTTTGAGGGAGGAATATTCATTGTCATCAGAGTCACCCAATACTGTGTGAATGATTTACTGCCAAATTAATTACCTCTTACCCAACTTTAGACAATAACATTCAGTGCTGTCTGTTGGAACACTTTTGTAATTATTCTATTAATGTTCGACTTTCAGTTCAGCCAGAGTGGCTTCATATTTGATTTTTATTATATTTTCTTAGTGAATGAGTATTGCATCAACAATAGAGAGGCCAATAATTAAATATTTTCAATTGAATTACCTGTGCAGCAAAGATGGAATCTTTGAAACACAGAATGGAGAATTTGTTACAATTTTAAATACTTTAAACTTAACACAGCAATTACAAAAGCTGCTTTTGCAGAGTGAAATCATGCACAGTATTTTTTAATTAATTACAACTTTTAAGATATAAGGCCTCCCTATAATTTATAATTCAGGTTTAGTGTATGCTAAGACTTAAAGACTTAACAATATTTTTCTCTGATATTATATATTTGATTTTGGATGCTTTATAATTAATGTTATTGTTGTCGAGCTATTGCTACCTTCTACTGTAGTAGCCTATACATAAATTAGTTCTACTACGTTCTTAATCATTAATCATAATTTAATAATTACTGTGGGTTTTTTAAACTGGTTAAACATTAAGGATCATTCATATACCTACAGTTTGTTTATATCATATTTCTGTATTTATTAGCACTGTCCACTTGCGAGACTAAGAAGCGTGAGACAAACTTGGCTTTGACTAATCTGATCTGGATCCGGACCACCTGTGTGGGCTGGATGGCAGGCAGGGTGAGCCCACAGCCGTCTGCCTTCCCTAGTCTCCAGGAAGTGGACACCAGCCCGCCTTGCCCACCCCTCCCCTTCATCCACAGGCAGGGTAAGTGAGAGGGCACGGCCAGGATAGTCCTGTCTGCACAATCCCTTGCAAGCTCCCATTTCCCATTCAAATGTTTACGTTATGTTAAGTTTGATGAATATATCAGACTTGATTGGTGAGATTTTTTTTATCCCGTATAACTTAAAAAGTGAAGTCCTTGTTTAGGACGTTTTGTATTAGTTTTGTTAATATGACAAGAACACACTTGGAAGCAGAAAGCAGCAGGTCTGGTGTTTCTACACGCTATACTGTACATCCTGTTTTTATCAAGTTTCTTGACGTAAGGTGAAGTGACAGCAGAAGAAATGTTTATCCAAATTTTCCACCGTCGCCATTCCTTGTCGAGGGGGGCACAGGAAAAGAGCATACATTGCTGAGTTATGCTGAACTGTGAAAGGGGTTTCGCAAAAAAAAAAAGGTTTACAACAATAGTTTCTTTGCGGTGTGGTGATTTAGTATGTATGAACTTTCTTAAAGTGGATCAGTCTTTACTGGCCTGTGTGTCTCTTTCTGCTGTTGATAGGTTAACCTGCCCATGGCATCCATCTTGTGTGGTCCCCCCTTACATTACCATTGATCTGAGGGAAATAAAGTACACGCATGTTATTATATACTGTGTACAAAAACACCCGCTCACAGTGATGGAGTGACCAAGCCACACGTGTGAAATATTGCCCCTGCGACATATTCTGTCTTCCTGTCAATAATACAGCCTGTGCCCGCAACCTGGATCAATAGGGACTTATCTTTTTTATGATAACAGGTAATGATGTTGCCTGTTTTTGTTTTATCTATTGAAGGTTTAATTCCATCCCTCCAGCTTTTGTATATTTGAACATGTTGCCTCACAATTGTAGTTTTGTTTTCTTAATATTTTGTGTAAAAAATAAAAAAAAAATCTGGGGGGGAGGGGTGGAAGGTATACAGACTTGGCAGTGTGAGACATGGCAGATATAAATTTACATGTTGGTTTTCCAGACGTTTCACTGAAGCTTTTGGGGGTCTTTCATGTGTGAGACTGCTCAGTGGAGAGAAGACACCCCTTGGTAAAAACATCTGTTGTGGAAATGGCTGTCAGACTTCCTTTTGTGGACTCTCTCTTTTCTTTGCTCAGAAATTGTCATTTGTTTTGATAATTTATCTGGGTAAAAGAATAATGATGAAAAATCTAGAGAATGCATCCAGCATCCAGTCATGCATTATTATTTTATTATAAAAAAAATAAGTATAAAAAAAGATTCTCTGTGTTTTAGTCACTGTTCACTGTGTCAATGCTTTTTTCTACTGTGTTATCTAATGGGGTTGTAATGGTAGCATTTGAACATAAACAGCCTATGATTCTCTAAATATACGTTATAAATTAAGACTTGACTGGTTTATATAGTAGAAACATGGGCATTAACATAATTAATAAACAGTATAGTATTTTCATGTGCGTCATATAATGCATACAGACAGTGTGCCAGTGACAGTGATGGCCAACAAAAACTACTTCAGAGATTATGTAATTCAGTGAGTATGTAAATTGTATGCAGGTTGGTTACTATTTTACCTTTGATAACATCACAAATATTAATAGTCTGCTTCACTAATGCTAAATGCTGCTCTACAGTGACTTTCAGTTTTGAATTGCCTTGTGTCTCAAGCTACTCAGGAAGCATTTTAAGAGCTGCTCTCTCATAGTGCCACAAGGCATGTCCACCTCTATATGTATCCAGGTCAGCTGCCATTAATCTTACTCCAACAGCTCATTCAACGTATCATCACTATTAGATGCTCAAACCTCTGGAAACTGGAGGGTAAGGCTCCAATCCCACAGGACACACTTTATGCAGTGAGAGGCATCTTTTTTTCAATAGTTTTCTATTGTCTGAACGCGTTTTGCACGCTACTTATGCACTCTGGGTGCCTCTTGTTTAAATGCCGGCTGCGCCTTGTGTTATGGAGTTGAAAGATATTCAACTCGAAGCATAAAAGTGCCCGGTTAATTCTTCACTGATCAAATGATCTGAGAAGCAGGCAAGTTTACAGGTACTAGGAAACCACAGATAGACTAGAGGCGTATATTAGGTGTATATTAGCAATATGTATTAAATACATTGATAAATAAACTAAAACTGTTTCAATAACTAAATATTTGTGTAACTAGAGATTTGCTGGAAATAAAATAAAATATGTTATGCTCGCAAGAGGATTGTTTTAGTTTAAAATAAATAAAAAAAAATTTGGAACCTGAGTCCTGGATCCTACAGGACCAGGGGCGATGCAAGGGTTTCTGGGGGCCCAAGGGTTTCTAGGGGCCCAAGGGTTTCTGGGGGCCCAAGGGTGTCTGGGGGCCTAAGGCAAAGAGGTGAATGGGGGCCTTAACACCCACCTGTCCGCATATCCGCAACAATAAATAAGTATAATAACAATAATAACAGTATTGCATATTTTTATAATTATTATTTAGTGTGTGCCTGTGTGCCGTGCACGTCTGTATGTGCATGTTTGTGTGCAGTAGGCTACAGATGAGATTACAGAACAACATTGCAACAAATAGGCTACAGTACATTTGAGAGAGCATACTATATCAATATATTATTATCCTATATTGAACTCATCAGCTGTTTTCCTACTAGTTGGCAACTAGCCTAGAAGTTTCCTGAGATGTTGTTTTGAAAACAAAACGTATTAATGTAGGCTTACTAATGATGTAGAAAAGCTTATAGATATCTTTGATCCCCACCTCATTTTTTGAGCAAAGAGCATAATGTAGGATAGCTTTAGGTTTAAAAAGATAACTATCCTGCATCATCTTCTCTCTCCCCTTTTTCTTTTCTCATTACCAAAAGGTCTTCTTTATATTGGCTTTGTCATGCAGACGTGTGTATCCAAACACAACTAGGCAAGGTGAACTCGCTCCACTTAAACAGCGCGCTGCGCCCATACCGTCGTCCGTGCAGCGACCTTTCAGACAGAACCAATGCACATAATCGGATGGATCTGCGCCATTAGCACGTTTTATCTGAACGGCCAAAAACGTTAGACGCTATATTGGCCTGTTCTATTGATAGACGAGTCAGCGATCCGTGGGTTTCCGACTGTCGTTGCAGTAGGCTACTGCGCATTGCCGCTGATGACCAAATTTCAGTGCATAGAACTACATGGTTCAGTGCAGTTCATGTCGTTGTTCAGTGGCCGTCGGAGGCCCCAGGCAAGAGCCTGGGGCCCCAAGCTGAGAAAGCTGGCCCCCAAAGGAAAGGGGTATTCTGACGCCTCTGCACAGGACACACTTTTCAGGTTCCAAAATGCAAGGCGCGCTGCACTGCCTTTTTTAATGCAGCATACTCTGCAAAACAGAGCAGTTCAAAGCATAAAAAAGTCAATGAAAATAACGAAATAAATCCTATCAATTATATACACTGTGTATGTAGAATTGACATTGTAGCCAACTATCTAACCCTGCTAATACATAAGAATAAAAAAATATTTATATTAATTCGACATCCAAGACTAATACTTCAAATATGATCTTCATTGAACAGGAGGCTTAATCCATGTCTGAGAAACTGAGACAAAAATAATGCAGCAGTAGGCTATATTATTTTATGGGATGTTAAACTAACAATAAACACAAATCCATCTTTCATCTTCTATATTTGGTTGTTTTGATATGGTAAGATACGGAAAATGAATGCTTAAGACGAATACTACAGTGACTACAATGTTTCCGTGTTTGTTTTGCTAAGATTATACCTCTTGCGCACTAGGGGGCGTCCATGGGCCGTGAATATCCGTCTCCTGCTCGGAATGGGTCGGGAGTCAAAAAGTCCGTGGTCGAGAATGTAGGGAAGGTACTATATGGTCCTGGTCCTGGACAATGTGTGAATGGCGGTCTGTGGCTTTACCGCAGCCATGTCTCTACATTGGGGTCTGTTTGGGGTAGTACTGCCAATAAAAACCAAATGGTTGTTGAGAGCGGACCTGGTCGTTCATTATTACTTTTGTATTAATTTATGATTGTTAATGCATTAGTTAAAGCATTAATAAATGCTTGTTAATGCAACATTATTGTAAAGTGTTACTGAATAAGTTAACACGGCTTGCCATAATTGCAACACTTCGGCATTTAATGGAGGGTAGCCTTGCCATTTTTTGTGGAGACATGGCTTACCTGAAATAAAGGTAGACTATTTATTTATTTAAAATCACATCACATGAAAGGTGGAAATAAAACTATTAAAATTACTCGTATACGCAACTATCTGTTTTAATCGAATGCCCTTTACAATTGCCTGTTCTGGCCCGCCACCAAAAGTCGGAAAATATATTGTTTTAGACATTTCGCCGACTCCTGGCCTACAGGATCAAAGATTATTTTTTTCTTACTCTGTTTTATAGTAAGATAATATTACATAATATAATATTGTATAATATTTATACTTCTCACAATATTAAACACCCTTTCTCGCGCTCACTAGAACGAACGTTGCGTCATAGAATACGGTTACGTTACACTGATTTATAATAGGATGAATTCTTACATTCATTTAACAAGGCCGTGTTTCCCCTCCCATTAATAATCCTGTATGTAATCTCAATGGTGGTATTCACAGTATTATTTTCTGTACTGTCATGCGAAGTTAGGGCTGTGATTAAGAGTTATAAGATGAGTGTGATTTACTAGGCTAAAGGAGAAGCACCATACTTCTGCAGCCTGCAGCCTGCCTGCCAATTATTAAGGCCTATTTGGTCCTGTTAGCGTTACTGTCCAGGCGTTTGACAGTACTGTAATGGTATTAATGAGTTATTTTAGGTTTTAGGGTCTACCACCAGGTTTTATATGGTTAAATGTTTTTAAAAGCTCCAATTACAGGTAATGTGATGTTTCCAGCTTTAACATAGGCTAAACACACTGCACACACCCAAACAATATTTCACTCATTCATCCATCATTGCTTTTGCCACATTGTTCTACTTATCTGCATGTTGGCTTTTAATCTAGCTATATTTATTATTTACTATTTAAGAGCATTTTCCAAAAACTGGTTAACACAAACACCTGCTCTGACATTCTGGTTATGGCGAATTGTGTCACGCCCACGTCCCATGGTGGGGCACCTGCCTCTTCCTCACGCTCCAGATCCTTGGAGTACTAATCAGCGATCTGTTAAATCTACGTTGGGGGGTTTGACCAGGTTGGATTAAAAGACGCAAAGGGATGAGAACACGTTGGACAGGTGGCAGGCAGGGATCCCCACACCTGTCCCTGGTTGAGTGTATGTGTGCTCCCCTTTATTAGTTTTCGTTTGTTTGCTAACCCTCGCGGGTTATTCTTATGCGTTCTGTATCAATTTTATGTTCATGTTAATGTTAATCCTTTGTTTTGTAAACCCTGCGTGGTGTTGTATTTCTTCAGTTCTGTAGTTAATTAAAAGTCCTTTTGTTACTTTGGTGTTTGACGTTTGCTCCCGCTAACAAATTGTAACTTTTTCATTATCTTATTTAATACTTATCACTGACTATATTTTAGATACTATTTATTTTCCACACCTATATATAGATTTATATATGGGAAAATACCAGCTCAGAACACATGTACATGGGTGCTTCAATAAGATCAAATAATAAAATGCAACAATATGAACACATGAACACAACAACATTTTCTACGTAATTTTAGAATTAAAATAAAACCCTTGGAGGCAGATTCCTTTATAACTCTAACTGGTCTGTCTTTTCTCAGTGACATAATATCCCAAGCTTTCTTCTGCGTCACTGACAAAGCAAACTCTCTTCTTCCATTTACACTTCTCTGACTTTCACACTTACTTACATTTTCTTTCTTCCTTTGTTTGGATTTCTACGATTTCTACGATCAAATATGGTTTTAATGATAATTAATATTTGACAATAACCCACTGCGTTTTCATTTTTAGTTACAGTGTGTATAAGAGACTGAGGTCACCCACATCCTCCCATTACTTGAGGCTTGCTGTCGGACCTGAAGAGGAAACCTGCAGGCGCTGGACAGCTTCAGCAGATGGTGCATGGTGCATGGTGCAGGATACAGGATGCAGGGTGCAGGCAACACCGCTACATCCGGTGTCCCAGGGTGCTTGGTGCCTGACACCGGATGTAGCGATGTCGCCTGCACCTTGTGCCCTGGGACACCGGATGTAGCGATGTCGCCTGCACCTTGTACCTGGGACACCGGA
>JAODVN010000007.1:1797489-1813140 GCA_025434125.1 Chologaster cornuta
CCTCCTCAACCACAGCCGTTGTCGTCTGCTGCTTCCAAGCCTCCTCAACCACAGCTGTGGTCCTCTGCTGCTTCCAAGCCTCCTCAACCACAGCCGTTGTCGTCTGCTGCTTCCAAGCCTCCTCAACCACAGCCGTGGTCCTCTGCTGCTTCCAAGCCTCCTCAACCACAGCCTTTGTCCCCTGCTGCTTCCAAGCCTCCTCAACCACAGCCTTCCTCCTCTGCTGCTTCCAAGCCCCCTCAACCACAGCCTTCCTCCTCTGCTGCTCTGAGCACTGTGAAGAATATACAGCCATCTCTGAATGGGAACCTTCCCCCTGCTAAGCCTTATGTGCCTGTAAGCGCTGGGCCCATCTCTTGTGCTCGACCCGTCTCTCTGATGACTCCTCCATCTGAGACGCTGCCTTCCACTGCACCCTCAAGAGAAATGTCTGAAGTTCAGCAAAGGCCCCGCTATCGACCTGTTACCCCCACATGCGTGATTCCTAATGAAGTTCCCTCTAAAGCCACTACAGAGACTCCAAAACCCACCATCGCAGCTGTGCCTGTCCCGGTGCCCAGCAGTGCACCCCCGAAACCAACTGCTGTTGCCAAGAATGTACCCCCATCCATCGCTGCTACCTCAGTGAGTGACCCTGCCACCTCTACTGGTAGGCCCTCCATAACCACGGTGCTTGGTGGCCTACTCCGTCTACCACGGACTGCCTGTAGCGCTAAACCTTCCCAGAAAAGGGTGTCTGGCCACATTTTGCTTGGAGCTCACAGGATGCTTGCCAAAGCACCAATGGCCCAAAAAGCAAAGAGTCCAATGCAAGCAATTATTGATGCCTTTACCACTGAGATAGGTGAGCAGCATTGCTTCTGCTTGTGGGTTTGACTCTTTAGGCCGAACCTGGGATTTCTTTCAATGCATATGCTGGGAAATCATAAAATAAAGCATGTACTTCATGTTGTGACTCCTATCAGGTATTGAAGCTGCTGATCTGACCAGCCTGCTAGAACAATTTGAAGAAACTCAAGGTGAGCCGAACTAGAGACTAGCATTGATTTTAAATACATAATCATACATAATGTGATCTCGCATATGCATCAACTGCCACACTGACGATGGGTGCCAACTGCTTGGTAGGTCACATAGTTTAGGCACAGGCCAGTGGTCAGAGTATCACTTTGCCCTCGTTTCATAATGTTTTGAAAGGCTTTTTTGCATAGCTATCTCTGAAAAGCAGTGTTGGGACTCTAAAGCTCCCCCTACTTCTAATATCTGTTCCTGATCCGGTTTGATAGGCACCAATAATCTATCCAACGCATGTCATTTCAGGGGGCTGTTACACCCCCCTCATGGCCCTTTAATGTCATGCTGTGGTGATTACATAGCCGCTGACTATTTCAATGCATTCAATACGAAATGATCGCGTACGCCATAGTTGTACAA
Organism: Chologaster cornuta; assembly: GCA_025434125.1. Classification (NCBI taxonomy): domain Eukaryota; kingdom Metazoa; phylum Chordata; class Actinopteri; order Percopsiformes; family Amblyopsidae; genus Chologaster; species Chologaster cornuta. Next base: position 1,798,924 of record JAODVN010000007.1, read on the forward strand.
CCGTGACGCACTGTAGCTTAGGCATGTAATGTTAGGGGTGTGATCCAGACTTTGCCTGGAGTTGCTTCACCATTCTCTTCCTCGTCTTCAGCTAAAGAAGAGCACTGTGTGCCGGAGGTCTCTGGTAGAGCAGCTGCTGTAGGAAACTCTAGGTGAGTTACCCTACAGCCCACATGCTGCTCAGTGCGTAAATAAGCACTTTGGAACAGCGGCTAGTCTGTTTCTGTGTGAGTGCGCCAAGACCTGCCGCGAAGCCGAGACCCAGTCTGTCCTCCGGATGGGTCATATCAATGTAGTGTCCAGGCTCTGATGGCTTCTTGTTACAAGAGAAGCTGATTTGTGGGCTACGCTGTTGGTAATGTGTACTGACCGAGCTTTGCACGTTTTCCTGCTAGTGTTAAACTGCCTCTGGAGAAGAGCCCCGTGGAGCGTGTGAGGGCTAACGACACCTACAGCACTGCAGGTACATTCATTATACACTTCTGAAAAGTGAGGCACAAATGTAACCTTTAACATTATGTATGTGTAAATGGTACATTAATGGAGTTGTAATGCAATCAAATACTTGTCTCTAACATGTTGTGTACTACAACAACTAACTGTTTAGTAAAGCACAGCATTGTATGTACATCTTCCTGTTTTTGGTCTATACAACTAGGGTTGTCACAATGAAGGAATTTTCACTGTGGTGATTTAGAGTGTATTAACAGCACAAAATGTGGTATTATTGCCCCTTTCCCTCCCATCTGGGCATAATACAGTTAATACCGTTTCAAGGCAACGCGATTATGGATGACTAGTGAGACCTTTTGTGATTATGGTGTATTGAAATATTATTCCCTCTTAGCACTGACACCTCCAGCAACTCCGCCACACCAGCTATGGAAGCCTCTGGCTCCAGTAGCTCTTGTTGGAAAAAGCAAAGCCCTTGACGATTCCAAGGCAGCCCTCTCCAAGGTGATCCAGATAGAAGCCAGGCCTCTGCCATCAGGCCTATGCCGCAGTAAACCCACTACTGCTGCAGCAATGGTGTCCCCTCACATAGCGTTCCTGGACCACGACTACTGCCTGAGCAACGCTGAGTCTTCCGCTGGTGAGCCAGGCAAGCGCTGGAACGTCCAGCAGCAGCCTTCCATCACCATTAAGACAATCAAGCAGCACGAGGAGACCACTGTCCAGAAGCAAAGCACCGCTGCACTACCTAAAGCAGCGCAGGCATCTCTGCTGGATGACCGGGCTGTAGACGTATCCGTCCTGCCCACTCCTGACGCCTCGCCGGCTCGGCAGGAGAGTGATGCTGGCCCTCTGGGGATGAGCCCCGGGCGTGGCCCCTCTGGACGGCATTACCGTCGGCATACCCCCACTCGCTCCCCCAGCCTTACGCCTGCCTCCGGAGACAGGAAGAGGGGCCGCCCCAGGAGAAGAGGAGCCTGTCGTTCCCCCAGCCCTGCGTCCAGTGGCTCAGAGTCCCACTCCCAGTCCTCTGAATCGAGATCTCGATCTCCACCTAAGAAAAAGTGAGATCCTTGTGCAGGCAGGTGCGCGCGCACACACCCGTGGTTAAGAGTCTTCCGTGTCACTCACTGCCTTCCTCCTCTCCAGGTATCGTCCTCGCCATTCCGGTAGCAGCTCTGCGTCGTCGTCATCTTCATCCCGCTCCGTCTCTCGCTCTCCTCCACGGAGGAGAAGGCACTCCTACTCCTCCTCTCATTCTGGCTCTTGGAGCTGCTCCCGCTCACCATCGTGTTCCCCTCAAAGGCGCACCGACTGGAGGAGAGGGAGGATTTATAGGTACCTGCGAATTGCTTGGCAGCGCCATTTGAAAACGTGTTTTTTTTTTTTTTACCCACACATCTATAAATCTAAAGGCTGCCTTTCTTTTTATTTGGTCTTTATTACAGCCCTTCTTACAGGCCGGGCTACAGGAACAGTTCTAGGGAAACGCCTGATGAAGCGAAGAGGCGTAAAGAGAAAGCCATTGTAAGTTTACTTCTATGTTCCTCTTAACTCATCACGCAATTCATCATGAGGTAGTTGGTTTATCAATGTGTTCTTTATTGCATTTTTCTCCTTCTAGGAGGAGCGCAGGGTTGTGTATGTTGGCCGAATACGGGGCACAATGACCCGCAGAGAACTAAGGGAGCGCTTCTCGTATTTTGGAGAGATAGAGGACTGCACCTTGCACTTTAGAGATCATGGGTGAGGAGCAAGTGCATATGATCATACATTGATGGTGCCTTGGAGCTACTGGTTTATTATAAGGTGGTGATTGATTCCTGATGGTAGTGGTGAGCTCTGCACTGTCTTTGAACCTTGGTGGTCCACCCATGACTGCCTAGGCCAAGCTACATGTGCTAAAGAAATTCAGGCTTGTTCATAACTGGGGCCACTTGGCAATACTTCCCAGGTCGCTCTTTTAAATGCAAGTCACACTAATGTGTTCCTGTGCTGGATTACAACAGCAGTCAATGCAAATAACTTAACATGTTAATTACAGGGACAACTACGGCTTCGTCACATATTATGACACAAAGGATGCCTTTACGGCCATTGAGAATGGGGGCAAACTACGCAACCCAGATGAACTACCATTTGATCTCTGTTTTGGTGGAAGGAGACAGTTCTGCCAGAGCAGCTATTCTGACCTGGGTAGGCAACATTAATGAATCGTTTTTTTTCTATAAAGGCCAAAAACATTGAAAACTACATTACTACTACATTAAAAACCACAAATAATGGCTTACCAAAAGTATAGTTTCTATACTCTACAAAGACATTGGCCCTCATTTATGAAAGGGGCGTACGACTGCGCATATGGTAATGTACACGTAAAAGTCGGCATATTAATGTGGACCGATTTGGACTTCAGCACTGGCGACTGTCAAGTCTCAACTTGTGTATGCAGGTTTTTGAGGCTATTTACTTTCGGTGGAGTTGGCGGACAATAATCTGAGTTGTTTGTAGACCATAGGCTGCTTCTGACAGGCATTCAAGCTAACTTTGGCTGATTCTGGACACTGTTTATCTAGTTTATTCTTCTTAATGCCACATGGAGCTAAACCCGACCAAATTCGCTCAATGCAAGGGAAAAGGGGAGTCGGACTCTGCTCGAGCTCGCAGCTATCGTTGCTTTTTGATAACAGAAAAAAAGGCCAGGTGAAGGTGGTGTTTGAGTAGCTGTTTCTTAGACATCTTTTCCGAGCCGGTCAAAGAGGTGCCTCATCTTAAACGTATTGCAACTCTCCAGCGCTATCGTACATTGAAATCAATTTTTTTTCCAATGTTTGATAAATGAGTGCAAATCTGGTTAAGTGTTTCACAAAACAAATACATTGATTGTGTATCAAGAATTCCGGTACAAATGATTTGGCAATTAAATGTTCCTTGTGGTTTTGTTTTTTTGTATTTATTTCTCAATCTTTCATAGATTCTAATCGAGAATATGGTTCTGCAGCTGCAAAGGACAAGTTTAATGCACTAGACTTTGACACTTTACTGAAGCAGGCCCAGAAGAATCAGAAGAGGTAACATGAGGCTTGCCATAGGAGGCAACAAATACCTCAGAGCTGTTGGTTGGTTCTACGCCTCCAATGCTGCCATGAAAGTTTTATGTTTTTTTTTATTTTATTTTATTTCTGCAAGCTAACACCTTCTATTGAAGTGACGATTTGTATGAAAATACTAAAATAGTTACAAAAAAATAATAATAAATGGAAATAGTTTTTGTTTATTTAAATGTGATCATGTGACTTAAATGTATATGAAAAAGTTTTAAAATGGACACATTTGTTCCATGTATTTCCCTAAATGAATGGGAGTGTAATGCATTGGATATGTACTACATAAATCTAATTTGCAAAAGAATATTGAATGTCTACTGTTTATTTGATTAAAAATGCATTATTTTACTTAATTAATATACTGTATATTATGTCTTGCTGAACACTAGACGTCTGTTTTATAGATACAGGTAGTCTGCGAACTGCTAGTGGGCTGACGATCAGTGGACTGGGGAAACAAATAAAACTAAGTGGACAGGGGACTTATTTATGTAAACAGCCATTTTACTTATTTATGTTTGACTAATCGACTACGTATTAAAACAAGACAGAGGTATACAAGTTAAAATTGAATAGCAACATAATTACTGTGCAGGTTAATTTCGCTACACCTTTCTATTGGAAATGTGTGGACTGGACGGAAGCGTCACAAGAGCTAGCGGACCACCCTTATATGGACAGACTTCGTACAGAGACGAACCTCTGCTGCAGCCAGAATGCAAAAAATACTTTTAAACATTATTCAAAACATGGTTAGTTTAGGGATGTCCTGTTGGACAGACAGTAAGTCAATGCGTGCCCATATTTGGGCAATATGCACGCGTTTGACGCAATAACAATTCATATTCACAAAACAGCAAATTAGACATTGCCTGGTGTACTGTCTTGCATCACATTTAAGCAGTGTTTTTGTGAAGAAAATCTATATTTAGAGATGTTTAAATATTGAATGCTGATGAATTGTGTATCTACACGATTTAAATGTATTTGCTGTATTTTGTTACCGATCTAGTTCTGACTGGTTTGAGCTAGTCCTTGGCGCATGCGCAATCTGTGTAAACAGGAAGAAACGACCAGATCCAGGGCAAACAGAAGAAAACCATTATAGTCGGACGTGAATTATGTTCTAATTCATCTTCATGAACGATACGCTAATAGCTGTATGAACCGATATACATCCCGTATACACTTAAGAAGAGCAGACTGTCGTCTTTTCTATGTATTTCTTGTGCTAAACCAAACGGGCATTGAAGTGAATGTATTCCAGCTCCGGTTATTAGCCAAGCGAAACAGCCCAAACCCCTGAGCGTCTATTTGCATTTGTTCGGTCTGTGAGTTCGGTTTTTAGCCTCAACAAGAATATTTAGCTATGGTACAGAAAGAGAAGGGTTTAGAGACGTCTCATGTCAAAGGCGAACAGAGCCCCAGCCCTGCCCCTGGCGAGGCTTGTGCAGAGGCCCCTGTTCCAGTTGAAGAGCCAGGCATTGGAGTCCCATCTACTACTACGGGTCGGAGGAAATTCATTAGCGGAGTCGTGGAAGGTAACGCATTTTTACCTTTTATTGGGTCGTGTAGATGCTTACATACCCTGAGATAAAGGGCACTGATGATGCAAACTGCTGGTGCAGCAGTCCATTTTAATAGGAGGCGTCTATTTTAACATGACAAATTACAGTTGTTGCTTCAGTAAATTAAGTAATATTTTGTGGAAAGGGATAATCCCGGTTACTAAATATGTCAATGGCTTTGCAGTCCAATTATCCGGGCTAACCTTTGACATGAAGACCATGCAGTCACTGCAATCAGCAATGAAGCAGCTTAATCAAAATATAATGTCAAGCAAATTATTTTAACTATTTTCTTTTGCACAGGCTTTTATGGCAGGCCATGGACAATGGAACAAAGGAAAGAGTTGTTTAGGAGGTTGGTTGATGTTTTTGTTTTACAAATGATCTTAATCATAATTTGTAATCATTCTGACAGTTATTGTAATTATCATTTTACAGGCAGCGGAAATGGGGTCTTAATACATACCTCTATGCACCTAAAGATGACTATAAACACAGAATGTTTTGGAGGGAGCTTTACTCTGTGGAAGAAGCTGGTAGTTTATTTATTTCTTTTACAGTTCTGTGAAGTCCCAGGTCTCGTGGCATGGGGTGTCACTTGGCATTTTATTAAGATTTTGTTTTATGTATATGTTCCATCTTTGTATCCAAACTATGTATTTCATATGTTTTTCATCTTTTTTTTAGAACAACTGATGACTCTGATCACTGCTGCAAAGGAGTATGAAATAGAGTTCATTTATGCCATTTCTCCAGGATTAGACATTACATTTTCCAACCAGAAAGAGGTTTCAACACTCAAGAGGAAACTTGATCAGGCATGGCTAAATTCATACTCTAATTACATATACTGCAATAAAACTCACTCAGGCACACACACAGCCATAAACTGTATTATGTATAGTCTAAATACATCTACAAGCTATTTTCTTTATACAAAACCCTAATTTTACTCTTTTTTTTCTTTTTTTGTAGGTTACTCACTTTGGCTGCAAATCTTTTGCTTTGCTGTTTGATGATATTGACCACAACATGTGCCCTGCTGACAAAGAGGTGTTTAGCTCTTTTGCACATGCTCAGGTCTCCATCACTAATGAGATTTACCAGTATCTGGGAGAACCCGAAACATTCCTCTTTTGCCCTACAGGTAGACATTTTTTTGTCCACAAATTGACTTCTGCACCTGACATACATTTATGTTAGATAAAGCTGTGTATATGCAATGTAATTTATGTGTTTTCTTGAACTGCAGAATACTGTGGGACATTCTGCTACCCGAATGTACCTCAGTCCCCCTACCTCCACACTGTAGGAGAGAAGCTTCTGCTTGGCATTGAGGTGCTATGGACAGGTGAGTCTCATAGTCTGCTAGACACAGGCCAGTCAGTTATTATTAAAAAGTCAAATTGGTGTAGACTAGAAGCCTTCCCTGGGATATACCTTACACTGTAGGTATGCTTCTCTAGGTCCCAAGGTGGTGTCCAAGGACATAACTGTAGAGTCAATTGAGGAGGTGTCTAAAATCCTCAAAAGAGCTCCAGTCATCTGGGACAACATTCACGCAAATGACTACGATCAGAAGAGGCTCTTCCTGGGTCCTTACAAGGGCCGCTCTACCGAGCTCATCCCCAGACTGAAGGGAGTCCTCACCAACCCCAACTGCGAGTTTGAGTCCAACTTTGTGGCCATCCACACCTTGGCCACCTGGTACAAGTCCAATATGAACGGCGTGCGCAAAGATGTTGTGATGAGTAAGTGCCAAAGGAAAATTTTCAGATATTTGTGTTTTTAAAAAGGTAGGGGAAGAGTAATTAATGTAATTGCTGTCGTCTCCCTCATTCCTTTGCAAGCTGACAGCGAGGACAGCACCGTGTCCATCCAGATCAAGTTGGAGAATGAGGGCAGCGATGAGGAGCTGGAGACTGACATGCTCTACAGCCCTCAGCTGGCCCTGAAGCTGGCCCTCACAGAGTGGCTAGGGGAATTTTGTGTGCCTCACCAATACAACAGTAAGCGCAGCCCTGTCATTCGTTATTAGCAGTATTCTTACATCCCCGATAAACCTCTTGCTTTCAGCTCACAGAGGTAAGCTAACTCCGCACCAAGTGTCAAGGTGTCCCTGAGCAAAACACCTAACTGCTCCTGGAGCCGAGTGCACCAGCTTGGTGTTAAAATGTTGGTCCTAAAGCGTACGTCGGTCTTTGTGATTTGGATTTACATGACTGACCACGGTGGTAGCTGCGCCTGGTCTTAAGATGCACGTCCTTGTGATAACACAAAATGTTGATCGTTGCCAATCAACACTTTCATAAACAAACTCTAAACTTTTTTCTTCAAACAAGCTCTACAATTAAAACATATTTAATATCATGCATTATGCAAGAAATAGCCTTCAAAACATGCTAAACAAAACAACATCAACAAAAACAGTCAGCATGGACTGGAAATAGAGCATCAAATCAATAATGACAGACAGTTCAAGTCAGGCAAAAGCTATAATCAAAACCCAAAACAGTGTTTCCTCTTTTAAAAGACTGCCGACCCGGGAAAGATGTAACTCAGTTTATGCCTACGGTAGTCTTTACTTATATCTTTGGGTGTGTCCGATTACAGAGCCATGTCTAGTAAGATGCACACTGTCATCGTTGTTAAACAATGAATGCAGTGGTAGACTGCGGATAGCTGAAGAGGTGAGAAAGTATTAAAATGTTATTAAGAATAACCTTTTTAAAACCTGCAAGCTGGGGGAGGCTATAATCTTCAACAATAGCCGTAGCACAATCATAAAAAATAGTTTGTCCGATCATTAACAATCTTTCTTAATTCTCTTATTTATTATGTTAAAGACACACTGTGAGCGTTTTTTCTTTTTAGTTGTGGAGCCTAATAAAAATGTCCATTATTACCATGATTAGTCTGACTTCTGCTCTGCACTAGACATACGTTACACCCAGGCGGAACACATTAACTGCTTAGGTCTAACTGGCGCGCTAGTCTTAACTTTAGGCTGATCTTAACTTAACAACGTCAGAGTTAGCGTTACAGGCGTGTGCGCGTCGGCTCGTGATGGTCAGGTGGCGCCACCTGACCTGACTTCTGTGTGTGTGTGTGTGTGTGTGTGTGTGTTAATGGGTGAATGTGAGGCAATACTGTACAGCAGGGGTACGGAACCCTGGTACTAAAGAGCCGCTGCCCTGCATGTTTTAAATGTCTCCCTGCTTCCCCTTGTTGTGGTTGGAACGTCGCGTGAATGTAAGTGAACGCAGTACATTTACTTATGATTCTGCTTTGTGTGCGTCAGGCCGCCAGGTGCCTCACAGCGGTGCCAAGACCTCCGGCGTGGACGTGACCTCCATGGGCGCACCCATCCTCTGCTCCTCTACCAGCGTCACCACCGTCTTCCAGCAGCCCATCATGTCACCGGTGGTGCCGTCCCTCTGCCCCGACCCTCACTCGCACCCCATGGCCAAGAGGCAGCTGGAGCTGGATGTGGAGGAGGTGGGAGGCTTTGAAGAGCTTGTGAGACACAACAGCTCGACCTCATGGCATGTGAATGTAGATAGTAATAGATGGCAATAACAACAGTGTAGCTTATTGCTTAGTAACGATTCCGTTCTCCAAACACGGGGTTCCTGGCCCTTAGCCTGAGTGGACCATGATGTCATAATGTGGTTCTTGATCTTTCCTCCGCGCCTCTGCTTGTGTCTGTGCAGGTGGAGGTGGAGGACAAGAGAGAGTGTGAAGAGGAGCCCATGGAGATGGTGGATGAGCAGATAGACCAGCCTCGGGTGGAGGCTGACGGCGAGGGAGAGGAGGCCGCCCCCGTCCTGGCGGAGAAGATGGCGGAGGACCTGAAGCCCATGGACACAGACAAAGAGAGCCCGGCAGAGTCCAAGTCCCCAGAGGAATCCATCCAGGAGGACTCGGGAGGCGACATAGCCCCCATGCAGACAGATGAGCAGCTCAAGCATGTTTGTGTGAGTTTTTCATTATTATATCCACGTAGTTTCTTTTCTTATTCAAGCTTTCATTGTAAATGGTTATTTTGTAGAAGTTAAAATTACTTATTTCTTTTATATTTTGTATATTTTAGCGGTTAAAAAAAATAAATATATATATATTCTGTTTGATACCTTAGAAACTATACTATCTTCAATTAAAGAGGTTTTATTTTTTGTTGTTTTATAATACTTTCTTTAAATCTGCATATAGTCTAAATTGCACATTTCAACATGTTCCCATTCATATACTTTGGATAACTAATAAAGACACAGTTATATATATTATATTTTCCTGCATCTATTTCCTCAGGATGTGTTTGTACCTGGGCCGAATGAGAAGCCCCTGTTCACACCAGAGCCTGTCACTTTGGAGGACCTGACTCTGCTGGCAGAGCTCTTCTTCCTGCCCTACGAACATGGGCCCAAGGCTGTGCAGATGTTGAAGGAGTTTAATTGGCTACGAGCAAACAGCAGCGCTGTCAGTGTCAACTGCAAGGGCAAGGAACCGGAGGTGGGTGCAGACTATGAAATTATGCCATTAATGAATAGTATGCACATACATGGGGAATAACTCTTGCCTTTCAGTGTATTGCAATGATGCTGTTAACTCCTGCAAACAAAATGGTGGCTGTGTAATACCTTTACTGCCCATTAGATGGTGTGATTTGTGATGAGATAAAACATGGTGAAAGCCGAGAGTGTAACCAGACTGCACCATTCACATTTTTTATATTCCAGGAATAAATAAGTGCTTTGCCTGCAGTCGCTTTAAAACATTTACACGCTCTAGGTGGCGGAGTGGCAGTCCAGGGCAGAGAAGTTTGAAGAGATGTGCTGCTCAGTAATCCACATGTTCACGCGCTTATCCAACTCGGCCAACCGAACCATCCTGTACGACCTCTACCCCTACATCTGGGACGTCAAGAGCATCATTTCTATGGTCAAGTCTTTTGTCCAATGGTTAGGTACGTATATGAGGGAACCCAACGCTCTGGACCACAGCAGGGGTGCTAGCATAGCAAGCCTTATCTAGTCCTGTTGTGCAGCTCTTAGTTAATTCATGAACGAACGAGTCACTTGCATGCAAATTCTTACCTCTCCAATGGTGGAGTCAGCACACAGAGATGAACATTTAACTGATCACCGGGCTCCTCTGAACTCATGTTCTAGGGCATGCCTCTGTAGTTAATTCATGCACATACATAATCATTAACATGGCATGCACAGAGGGCAATAGTAGAGTGTGGCCTCAACCTCCACCTTTACACAAGGTGAGAACCTGAGCTGCTACATTTACCTTTAGTGATGCATCACAGCATTTAGAGAAGATCAGCTTAGGAAGGAAAGGCCTCTTGGTAGTTTTGATCGTATATACTGCTCTATTTTTTTTTTTGGGGGGACTGAATGCCGCTTGCACTGCTATCATCCACCCTATAGTATCCCTATTAAGCTGCTCCATCCTTGTTCTGAACGGTGTGCAGCAGGGTTACAGCTGCTTGCTGTGTGTCCAGTAACATCACCGCTGCATTCCCCACATGTGACACACTTGCTTCCACCTCTCTATCTGTGGGGATGGGAGCCAGGGGGATAAGTCCTCTTTCCCCCCTGGTCCATGCCCTAGCGCGCACGCGAGTTTGGAGAGCAAGTTAACTGGATGGATGTGGAAGGCCATTCTGGTGCATAAAAACACTTCAAAATCAGCTGCTAGTTCAGCGGGTTTAAACCCTTTTGTTCAAGCCTGCTGAGCAGCTTCACACATGAGGGTGGGAGATGATATGAAGCTGAATGACTTGCTCCAGCTGTGCGAGGCTGCACTCGTGTCGCCTGCTGTATTGGAGCAACATTCAGACAAGGTTTCTACGGGTTTCATTTGAGAGCTTTGTCCTTTAAAGCACCAGCATGGCCTGTAGGTTACTCCCTGTAACCCAGTTTCATTCACAGGTTTCTCACCAGTCCGGCTATATGGTAAAGCTGATGGCGCTAGTCTATACACAGCAGGCAGCATACCTAAACTTGCAAAACCACACTAAAGCATCCCTAAAATTCTTCTGAAAGGTTTTTCTGATCATTATGAAGATCTTTGAAGTCATTATAAAGTTGACTACTATATACCCATACCGGCCTTATAAGATGCTGTGCAGCCAGCAGTCAGTCACATCTTCCCTGGTTTTTGTGCTGTAAAATACCCATCTAACGAATATTCTCTACTGTTTCTCCTTTCACTGTGTACAGATGGAAGAATCCACATTACAAGTTTCTACTGCTATTGGATCTCCAAGGGCGATGTAGGCACAGTGCAGGCGTTGTCTTTCTGTTCATAAAAAAAAAGTATTATAAGTTGCTAAATATCAAAGGGCGAATTGGTGAGAAGGAAGAAGGCCTCCGGATGAAGTCACATCTTGCGCAGCGATTTATAGCTTTGAGTGTTAACTCCATAATCTCTCTCTGGCAGCTTCTGTCTAACGTTTTTTGTTTCTATTAGTAGGCTTTTAGAGATGGCTCGCAGCAGCCCTTGTGCACCTACTTTAGGGAATTCACACATGGCTTGCAAACTCACGCTTTTCTCTGTACAGTCAGCTTTATGCTAGTTTAATTGGGTATGCCACATTGATCCGTATTATACAATGTAGGCGTATCTATAACCTTGACTGTGATAAATCTTAGTGTATAAGAGTATAATGTTGGCCTACCAAAAGAGTTAAATCTCTTTTATGGTTTCTTTGCCATGGCTGACTGAAATTGAATTCTGACTTCCTCTCAGTGGGTGCATCGGCGTGCTGTGTTGTGCCACCTTGCCAAAAGGATTTGTTTTAGTTGTCAGGGTGATGTCGGCTATGTTTGTTAGATGCCCTACCCGTGCGCTATTATTTGTCTGGTCACATGACAGGGCTCCCCATTACCAGACCCAGGATCTGCCATGTTGCAGTAGCCACGCAGCTCAAGACTGGGCTGTGGTGTCACGTATTAGCTGCAGAGACATGTGGCACGCTACTATTGCATGTCCTGTTGCTAGCGGCGCTGTATGCAGCAGAGAAGTGATCGCTTTATTTTCCCGCAATACCCAATGCTCCCTCACCGTGTGTTGATAATGGGTTTGTATTGAGAGTTGAGAGGCCCATCGTGATGGCCGATGCTCCGTCTGTCCTCCTGGATTGATGACGCGCGCCCCTAGTCATGTGACAATGCAGATAAGTGGACAATGTGACTTCAGACGAGGTGTTAGTTTGTGTGTGTGGGGTAACAGCAGCTGAAGCTTACATCGTCTTTCCTGTGACGCTATATCCAGTTCTAGGGTTCTGGCCCGTTAATGACCCAGCATAATATTTTTGCACAACTCTTGAAATTATGCCACTACTCCGCTCCTCAGGAACATGGCGTACCTGTGCTGTCTTTACGTTGGCACAAAAAGGACACCTTTGTCTGAGCGAAGTACTATAGCCTTTCTTAAAGGATTGTCACAAGTAGGACGTTTAGGCAGACAGGATACATCTAGTAGCTTGGTTTGAGTGACTTGTATTGCTCTGCCAGTCATTTTGGTTAGGGTCTCTTGAGTTTCACCTGTAAGCTTTAGTTGCTCGAGCCCCATTACAGCGGGAGAGTCATTAGCATCGACGTGGTTCTTTTTATTTATTTGTACGTTTTTGTTGCTTTTACAATTCCAACAGCCTTCTATTTGATCTATTTGGATAATAGACAAATATGACACCCGTCCTCCCCATCTTCCCCACCCTCATCTGTGTCAGAGAGCCCCATTCTGTGGTAACAATGTCCGCTTGGCTCTGCTCCTAACAGGGTGTCGTAGTCAGTCCTCAGCACAGTTCCTTAGTGGAGACCAAGAGCCCTGGGCCTTTAGGGGAGGTCTAGCAGGAGAGTTCCAGGTATCTAATGCACTGAATTCACAGCAATCAAATGGAAAAAAAGAGTGTTTTAGAAGTAAAGAAGAGGTTTTTTTGCGTGCGCAGGTGTAAAAGGGTTTGGTCTGGCAAAGGTGAGCTGATCGTGTTTTATTTGGATCTGGAAAAATCGGGGTTGTCCCCTTCCCTTGTACTCTAAAGAGATCCCAAGTGTACCTAAATGGACAGCCATTTGTCAACCTCTTGGGAAACATTGATTTGTCAGTGTTTTAAGTGGGAGTAGGTGAACGGATGTCAGCCTGTCACTAAAGGTTATTCAGGTTTGGTTCAGCATGGTCTATTCATTATTAATATTTTAATTTCTTTCAGCAACTGCCCAAAGGAGATGCTGCTTTTCCCTAGCGCAAGCGGACGCAAGCTAGCATGGCTAGGTTTTTATTTTCATGACATCTAATTTCTTTGCAGGAAAGCACAGCGCAAAAAATTCCCCATACCCTTTGTGCGCACGCATAAGCATCGCAGCGCAAGCGAGAACGCAAGCATGTTCGCCAGCGGAAAACTCCATGATCAAATATACTAGTTAAGCCTAGATTCATAACACAATCCAGAATCACTAATCTGGCAGAGTGGCTAATGCTTGATGGAATGCCTGTTAACTGAAAATGTTTTGTTCCTGGAGTTTTCGCCTTCTCTTTCTGCGCCAGCATCATTAATTTTCTCAACAGGAGGGTCCTGCGCAGCGATATTTTGCGATGCCTTAGGAATGGGGAAAGGAGCATCTCCTTTAGCCAGTACATCCTTAGTCAGACCAAAACTTTCCTCTGTTTTACTTGCACTTGACAAATGAATTTGTCTCTTGCACAATGTTAGCTGAAGTCAAGGGTGGGTTATCTTATTTTGTTCATATCTTTTTTTTTTGGCTACTGCTACAGCTTCTGCCCTGTCAAATTAACAAGGAGTAATTTTATATATATATATTTGAATACGTAAATTGTAGTCTGGAACATTGGTTCCCCAACTCCTTTTGGTGTGACAGTGGCTGAGCTGTAGCAAATTGACTGAGAGGCAGTCAACCAAAGCCAGCCAAACACCTGGTCTCAGGGTAACTGAACCTGTCTCTCTTGATATCAACAGAGATTGTTGCCAATAGAGGGGGCAAACGATCTTTTCTACCAGCCACCACCCTTGACACCCAGCTCCAAACTCTATTCCATAAGGCCCTATTATCCTAAAG